>CM033631.1:20985470-21259233 GCA_019453435.1 Rhinogobius similis
TAGCAAAGCTCCCGGCTCTGGCCTCTGAAAGCTGTGAAAAGCAAGTATAAACTCATTACGGTGAATAATTAGGATGTTCTGAATGTGAAGTATAAATCCAAACTACAAACGGTTTAGTTCCGTCTTTGATATTTTTAATATGGCAAAAGAAAAAAGAAAAAATAGGTACAGCACCTTTAAGACACATTATACCTTTTACTTCTACGCATTGTTTCAAATAACATGTCAGCAATGATTATAGTTAGTTACACCCCTCTGTTGCAAATCAAGTTTGATGTAAGGTGCAGGGCCGTGTTTTTGCTTTGCAGGGGCCTGGTGCAGGATAAAACTCATGGGCCCTTTGTTTGTCACAGTGAAGTGATGCTGGCGGGGTTTATGTACTTATGTACTGTCAAAGTTTGTGATTATGAAACAGCCTTGATCAGATAGAGAAACAGCAGTGTACCTTTGGCCCACAACGTACTATTTACATACCTTTTGTCCTGATAAATGAAGATTGCAGGTGTTTTCTTGCTGTATATTCAAAATGATGCACAGATAAACGCCCACACAAACTCACAGAGAATTTCCTTCTATGGCAAACAGTTTCCAGCCATCGTGCAACCCCCCTCCGTTTTTCTATTTTGTTCTTTGGGCTTTTCTGCTTTGCCTACTCAAACACCCAACTTGGCACGGGACATTTGAATCTTAAAGAGCCGAGGGAAGACCAGGAGAGGAGATTTAGCTTGGAACATGCAAATGGCCTTTTAAGGGATACCTACTGTGTGCCCATTGCAAAGTGACTGCTGGAGCTCGGCCATTCATTCGCTGTCAGTTTTAGAAATATGCAAAGTAGGGAAATGGGATAGCGTGCTTAAGCTAGAGCATACTAAAGAGCCTATTAATTCCTTTTAATTCTGTTTGAAACTGGTCTACAACAACTGGCTGCCAGGCTAAGTTGCAGACACTGTGTTGGCAATACCTTGGATTAGGGGTGTGTGAGATTGACAACATTTTATAGTTTTTGTTTAAATATTTGAACAGGAACAGAGCACACCCTGTAAATCTGAGCTGCAAAGCTAATTTACAACTGTTCTTCCTGGAAAAGGTGTAGAGGTGCAGGCAACAGACGAACATAAAGAACAATTTCATAAGCATTAATTGTAAGATTAGTAAGATATAACGATGAAAGTTAATAAAAAGGAGTAAGCTGCGTAAAAGCCACTCAATAATACAGAATAATAGAGGAAAGTACTGTACCTGTAGATACTGTAGATGAGCCTTTATAGTCTTGTCTGAGACATCAAGGGCACAATGAAAATAGACAACATACAAACGCAATTGCATACATAATACAATACTCAGTTCATCCACTCCTCTGAGCGAGAGCTCCCATCCACACAAAGAAAGTAGGATTTGCTCATTATTCAAAACCACATTGGATATTTCACAACCCCTAAATGGCCTTAAACTACAGTTTCTATTGCATTCTCCCAAATTGCCTAAAATGTGCAATAAATATTGCTCTCTTCCTAAATTGTCCTCAAGTAAAGTTACTATTGTGTTTTCCCCATTGGCCTAAAAGTGCAGTTAATGTGCAAGTGGCTCACGCAGCACAGACAACAGGGCATAAAGTTCATCAGATATTCAGGATTTCTTCCCTACCCAGTACTACGCTGATTGGACAGGGTTTGATCTAGATTTTAAGTTGCAATCAAATTATAATAGATAATACACTCAATATTTTAACTTTGCGTGTTTCAATATATTTCTTACCTGTACAAGTTCTGCAATTAAAGACCGTAAATGTTCTTGAAACTTCATGAAACAGAGTCATTTTAAATCGTAATAATTGATGTGATTTATGAGGCGCTTCATAAAGTATTTTCAGAAGCCTTTTGTATGAGATTACTGATGAGCAAGAGTTAAGTCAAAGGAATTTGTCTTGGCTGCAACTGTCCTGATTTTATCTCAAGTGAAAAAATAACAGATGTCCTTTGCTGAAGACTCATGCAGGTGAATACGTGCACACCGGCGCGCTCTAATCTAATCACCATTTTCACATCCGCTGAGCTATATTTACTGCCCAATTTGACAAAGAATCTTATCAAGGAATCCCCCCAGCTCTGATGGAATGTGATTTTTATATTTAAATATTTAAAAACGGCGGTCCCAATTCTGCTGCTTTTGCGACTATTACTACTACTACTACTACTACTACTACTACTACTACTACTGCTATTACTACTACGACTATTGCTGTGTGCGCACAAGCACTAAGCCATGTCCAAGCAAATTTGTCCCTAGTTACATTACATGCTCTATGCTTCTGCCAGGACTGCTATACTACTTAATCCTACTTAAAACTATTCTGTATTTATCAATTACAACTTCTACCACCACTCAGCTCTGGAATACCTAACTTATAACATGTGTTTGTATACAGTAAATGGTACTGCATAATATTATAACAATGAATGATTAATCGACTAATTGTGACTTGTGGACAATAAAAAATAATAATCGTATTTTGGTTGGTCGTTATTTGGAGTATACGACAGCAATATGACTCTAAAACGCATGCAAAAAGATACCATTATAACAAAAGCAGTAACATTATTAAATAAAAATATCAAAAAACAATACACATTTGTGATTTTTACCAATAATACACTGTATTCATAAACATTCTCTATCTAGAAGCCTTATGTGGTTATAAATGTATTGAAAAATTCTCAGTGTACAATGTTGTTTGACTGCTCGACTAATCGAAACAATAATCAATGACCTAAATTAAAGCAATATCATTACTACGACAATTTCCGTTGCTATGTTTGGGTATTTCTTTTTTCACGCTTAAGAATGGTAGTAATGGCTTTCACCTGGTTATGGCAAGAGTTCAAATATGTCTGTCTTTCCATGTCTCGCTGCTGCTCCTTGTGTGTGCTCTGAGTAAATAGAGAGCCTCGTCTGCTTAGCCTTGGGTAATGTGAACATACAGAGCGGTGGGCCTGTGCCGGTGACCCCTGAACACTTCCTCACAGGGCAGAGGGCCGGAGCAGGCGGCAGGCTCAGAGTAAATGAGACGTCAGCTCTGAATGTGGCTGAGCTCGGAGCAGCGGACAAACACACGCAGCAGTCAGTGAAGGCAACACGAGACACAAGACAATTACAAGAGACATACAGATAGAGCTGCACGAGTTAGGAAAAATGTGTAATTCTGACCAGTATTGCAATTGCAATTAGATTTGGGGTTTATGTTTTAAGAATGGGATTCACATAAACTCAACCAGGAGAATAGACAAAACATCTGAAACAAGAACTGACAAACTAATAAGCACTTCCTGCTTCTCGTGGAATAAAACGCTCTGTTAATAGATATCAAGAAAGCGCTATGGTCTCGCGAGTAAATGTTCCAACAATATATCTGTACTGGGGTAAAACAGATATTACTTTATTACTTGCAAAAATGAGGACACATGAACTAGTTCTGTTTTTCACTTTTCAAAACTGTAAAAATCAGGTACAGCACCTTTAAAGCTGCTTCTTCTATTATATTACAACTATTACATCTAATCGAATTGCAATACTCCGAGCAAGAGCAACTGTCACTATTAGGGGAATATTGACTAACATTAAAGTCAATCAGAAATTTTGCTCATAGAAAACATGTTTGTAAATGTCTTGAGGTTGAACACAGACATATTAAGTGTGTATCCTTGTTTGGAAGTTTACACTGCACGCCTCCGTTCGATTTACCAGAACAATTATGATATTATATCCATTTCTCGACGTATCTTCTCCTTACAATTCCCATTACTACCACTAAAATTGCTACTACTCCTGCCTCTACTACTACAACAGAAACAACCTCATAATTCTGGTCTTAGTACTACTGTTAATACTTCTGCACAACCCAGACACACCTGTCAGCCCCGGTATTTCTGTCTCACGGATATATGACATCGCCCTGCAATCAAACATGTCTCCTTAGTTACTGTATTATGAAACAAAATATGCCTCAAAACCACAATCACATTCTTCCCACCCTGTAGCCCCACGCCCTCCCATCTGCTCTGCCAACTGTTCAAGTCTCACTCACAACCCAGGCCTTTCCTTTAACAGAACAGTGGCGGCCATTACTGTTCCTTCTTCTCGCCTGTTTTTAATTCTTCTCCCACCACCTGGAAGCAGTTCGGCAAAGAAAGACAAAAAAGGGTCTAATCTGTATCGGGCCAAGCATCTCCATGGTAGCACGACCCCCTAAAACATCCCATCATGCTTCAGTGCACTCCAAAAGGGGCAGAGAGCAGGAAAAGGGCAGAGCGAGGAAGGGGCGTGAAGGAGAAGAAAAATGGCCCAAGAAATAAAAGAAAAATAGAGGAGCGTTGGAGTGGAAGATAGAGGTTAAATCATTTATGTCAATGTTTATATTTGGGTTCACGTCGCAGTTCCTCAACTCATTTAGGAATAAAATGAACAATGACGGAAAGGGGATGTATTTCATTTACCTACATATGTTTCTGTGGGACCATTTTTTAAATAATTTATGAAAAGTCTTGCTCTACTTTTAATACTTTTTGACTTTTTCTGCACTTGACCATGAAGCACACTTTTTTACTTTCTCCAACTTTGAAAATGTACAAGTTGGTGCTTGCTACAATAATACTGTGAAATTACATATAATGACAGATGTGTCTCCTTTCCATGAGTTATCACCAGATTTTTACCAGAATTGTTTCTTTTTAGTGACGTTGTTCTTACTATGCTATCACTGTAATGTAAGTGAAAGTGCTACCCAGGGCTGTGCAATTTATGTAAATCAAATCGAAATCACAATTATAATGGATGCAATTAGCAGATCGCAAAGGCTGCAAATTCTGAAGTGCATTCATTTCCTCCACAAACAACACATTTTATTCAATAACAAAAAAACTCCCAACCCTTTAGTTTAGATCTCTACAAACCTGTTTTGAAATACATGTGATTCTTCTTCTTCTTTTTATTAGTTTGTCAGTTCAAAGACATATTTCAGTCGTTTTGTTAATTCTCCTGGACACCTTTTAACTGCGAACCTACAATTAAAACATGAATCGCAATCGAAATACTGGTCAGAAAGATAGCAATTAGATATTTTTCCCAAATCATGCAGCTCTAGTGCTATTGACAATGACATTTCTAACAATGCAAAAATAGCCATTTACAAATATTCAACATTCATTTATTGGTTTGGTTTTTTGAGTACAGTGGTTATTTCTGCCATAGTGGCATTCACAGACGACATACAATAATAATAACTACGAACACAAAAAATATAGCTTTCTGATAATAATAACTGTGGCTCAGTCTAGTAGTTACAACATAAACTATAGAAATAAATCTTCGTACCTGATCAACAAATGTAAAATAAACAGGTGTAAAACTGTCCAAAGAAGAACTAATACTTTTGAATTTGTGGTTTTCAACAAAATGACATACATATTTACATTCAATTGAATAATTATCATTCAAAATACAAACATAGTGTATAAGTTTGCCATTAACAAACACTGATTATTTAATGTGTGATAAAATACATTATAATGATTATAATTAGTTTGCATTATGTACTTTCAAGTGCTAATAATAAAGAGGCACAGGAGAGAGTCCTGTTAAGAGTGGCATAAATCAAGGTGCAGGTCAGGAGACAGGAGTCCGGGGCAAAGGTTAAAGTTCACTAATTCAGTCAAACATCCTCCTCTGACACAAGGAAAAGTGGTTAGAACACAAACTGTAAGAGAAAATAAACATGAACATTAATAACTCCTTTTAAAGAAGAAAAACTAAAGTTTAGTTATAGTGATTAAAGATGGCGTCAAAGAGCAGGATTTGTCGCTCCAGAGTTGGAAAAATCTGGACAATGCGTTTCCTCATTATTTACGGTCACAGGACACTAGTTTGTTTCCAGGAAAGGGCGAAATGTCGTCTTCTTGTCTTAACCAACAACAAGGAAATACCAGTGGGGTTTACGAGAGTATACACTGACCTCCATCACAAAGGAAAAAATAAACTATCAACATTAGCAGCTTCTAAAAGTCCTCTCAAAAATAGATGTTTTCATATAAAAATCTGGAATAGAGCTATGCAGTTCATTTCACTGGACGGGTCAGACTTGCAGTCGAGTGTGCTTCTGTGGTTCACATGTGAGTTAGGTCCCTGTGTTTGTGTTTTGGATTCGATTGTATCTGTTCTTCTTTCATAGAATTCCCTTTCATGAAACTCATTGTCTTGCTGTAGTCCATCTGTCTTTTTTATCTTGTGATGGCTTGGATGAGGTGCTAACAGACCGTCTGCTGGCTGGACAGTGGGCTCTCCAAAGACATGCAGGTCGGCGACAGGTCTGGACGAGCACAAGGTTTAAACATGGAGGAGATGTAGAAAGCCTGGAGGCAAAAAAAGACATTTAGAACATCTGTAAACAGACCACACATTCTGTCAATCACTGTTTATACCAAGAGAGATTAGAAGAATGCCAAATCAAGTATTTATTAAATATTTAGACAACAGCGATTCGGGACGTACCACCCAGTATGCAGTGAGGCCTCCCTGGATGAAGCCGGTGAGCACGTCCGTGGGGTGGTGGCGGTAGTCGGAGATGCGGCTCAGGCCGGTGTAGATGGCGATCATCACCAACAGGAACTGGATCAGCGGCCGCAACAGTCGAGCTCCTCGCCATGACAACCGAGCTTGTAGATAAAACTGCCAAACACAAGTCAAAAGTTAGTTTGGATAAGCAATTAAAATTCATTCACAACTCACCACATTTACTGAGATATTTTACATTAACAGTTTTCTTGTTTTTTTTTTGTTTGTTTTGTTTTTAATATGGGCACTACTTTATAGAAACTTTTTTTTTAAACTTATGAGTAGCAGGACCAACCAGCAAAATTCTGTTAATAATTTACTCTAGTCTAACCAGCCAACCATAATAATCTGATAAAGTTAATCTCGAATGAGTTGGGAAACGTCTTAACTCTTAAAATTTTTGTCCAGTTAACAGAATTAAAATGTATTTTGCGATCTAACCAGCCACTTTGGCCAGTTGGATTTAATAAACATTTAAGTTAGTCTATTCCATTTGTATGCCAAGAAATCCAGCACGATCCTGAAGAAAGAACAAAATAAAATCCTGTATTTCCCAATTTTCAACTGTATCTAACTCTAGCAAACCCTAGTATCACTAGTATTCACATACATGATTTTTTTCGCACAGTGTTGGAACAACTTTTTCAGAAAGATAATATAAAGTCACCAGTAGATATAGAGTAAAATTAATATATTGCACTTTCTTGGTGTCAAACTACACATTATATTTCTTATACATTATACATGCCCTCAGAACAGATCCTTTGTTCTGTGCTCGAACTACTGCTTAGTTGGAAAATAACTTTGCTGGCGTGACTTCATTAATGCTATCTTTAGTCCATTTCCTCCCTTTGTCCATCCCTGCCTGGCTCCTGCATCAGCATTGTGCTTGTGTGACTGTGGCGCTGTAAAATGAGGTCGGGAGGTGATGTAGTGGACTTTTATGAGGCGGCCAGGGGTTTCAGGGCGGTCAGTCCCTGGGGAGCGCGGCCCACATTCCTACAACGCGCTTGTACCTTTAGGGAGCAGGTGTCACTCTTCCTGCATTAAACCAAAGCAGCTGGCCACAGTCCGGGTGGCGTGTGCATACAAGTCTGACATGCTAACTGCTCCAGGCTACACACTACAGGCGGTTGAAAGACTTGCATGCAACAGTGTGTGTGTGTGTGTGTGTGTGTGTGTGTGTGTGTGGCTCTAGGGCTGTGTGGAGAAATGTGGTGTCGGATGTAGAGAGAGACAAAACCTGTCACAAACAACGAGCTCTTTGTGTATCTCCAGACTGTTTTAGACTTTTGTGCCTTGGATATGCTCTCCCAAACATTGTGCACGTCTTGCCTTTCTTTACAATTCCACCATTATGTTGTGTGTCCAGCATTATTGTGTATGTATTTAAGCAATTAACTGGCATATGACAATTACAATTATCTAAATTAATTAACACTGTAACTATTAGAATTGTCAAGATAATTATACCAGATACCAATCGATACTAAAACCACAGTATTATCGAAACTACATTGGAGCAGGTATTGTTTAGTTTTGTGCTGTGATTCTCTGACGTTTTCTCTGAGCTCTGAGTTTCAGTTGTCAATTTGGGAAAAACAATGATTGCATGAGTGTATAACAGTTTATGTGAAATCTAAACTATAATACAAACCAGGAAAAATGCTCAAATAAGCCAAAATGTGGATCCAGTTAAGTTCATTTATTAACCCAGACAGTGTTATTACATTTGTCCGTTATAAATCAATGTTTGGGAGTGTATTTCTGCTTTTGTTGTGATTAACGCAGTGTGTAGATAGAGAAAGTAGAGAGCAACTAAATAACAGAAAAAAAATTCAAGCTCAACTGTCCTATATCGAATCTTGTCTAACTCGGATAAACACAGGGTTCTGAAGTAGAAATTCATAGATGTAAGGCTATTCCAGTGTGAATTTTTACTCGGAAAATCCAATTTCCAAAAATAAATGGAGCGCAGCATTAGAACGATCTTGAGTTTTGCCAGAGTTAGTAGAAGATTGCCTGCTAATATTAACGAAACTACAGTATTTCTGGGGTGATAGTGTCAGAATTAAGTCTATTGTTTCCAGTCTAACTACTTGGAACTACTCTCCCTCAATCTAGGGTTTCTTGAAGTTTTTATGAAATGGTACATTATGCTTGTCCAAAATTAGTAAAATTAAATAAATACGATTCAAAAAACTATCCTTCCCTTCCTGGCTACCATACTGCTACGAGTATCTAGGGGCATTCAAAGGTTAACAATGAATTTATTGCTTAAACCCAATGGTAACAGATGGGCAGTATGGCAATGAGCACACCAGACAATCTCCTTGTTCACACCAGATTTTTAAAATGTACTTTAAATTTTCTTTTTCCACTTTCAAAGCGGCAGATGTCACTGGCAGCAGCCACTATTTTGGCATCTCTCTTTCACCATTAACATAATACGTATTTGGTCCGTACTGTTACTTCAAATTCCGCTCACATCCTCCATTTCAATCAGCGTGTGGACCCCAGAATGAGAGAGAGAGGAATGTGGACATTATCTGGATAATAATGTGCTTTTGTCTCCCTCTAACTGTCATTTCTGGCACACAATGCTGCGATGATTACTGGGCAGTGCCGACTCGGAGCAAAAGAGGAGAGATGAAGAGTTTTGGGGGGACGGGACGGGGGGTGGAGGGTTGTCTCACGCTGAAAGAAGTCTGTCGATCTCTCAGCAGGCACCCCCCTCCCTCTCTCTCTCCCTCTTTCCTCCCGCTCTCCCTCTCACTCTGTGCTAAATGAGATCCACAACAAGGCCTCCTCTGTCTGCCCAGTCTCTTCAACTATTCATGTTCCCAGTGGAAAAACATTCTCCATTCTTTAACTCCCTCGTCTCTGTCTTTCAGTGTTGCTTCTTTTTAGCTCAAAAGTAGAAAAAAGGTCTTTAGAGATTTCGCTGCTCTCAAAGTTCTCCTCCTTCTCGATCAGGGACGTGTGAAAGTCTTTAACGGCGCATATTTTTGTCAGTGCGTTTGTGCATGTGTAATTAGCTTATCTGGTTAATCATTGCACACACCGTCCAGGGCCTCAAGGGTCCTGTGCTGTCTTTAATAAAAAGGAAGTATGTTTTTTTTCTTGCAAATGTGACAACAGTTGCATAGTCTTTTAATTAGTATGATTAAAAGTGCACTATGTAACTTTTTGAGAGAAGGATCTGCCACTTGCTCTTCTCCATGGAGATGTTCTTGCTTTGTCTTAAATGTTCCAGGTGTTTTAATACTAAAAACATTCTTGGTGTGAGCGGGAGTTGCCTCTCAACAGATCTGACCATGACCTGTTGCTGTCACTTACTCTTCTTCATGGAGACGGATCACTTTAATGGCATCTCCTTAAAGACAAGCTGGTGGTGTACCCTCCACCAGAAAAGTTCCATAGTACCCCTTTGACTTGCTTTTAGGGATTCTGGCCCATTTAATCCTGAGCTAGAATATTTTTGGTTCGGAGTGGGCGGTACATAACAGTGTGAATGTGGTCCTAGAAGATACTTACTGCTAGATACATCATGGTGTACATGGCAAACGAGGCATGGCCTGAAAAGAATGACTTCCTGTAAGAGAAAATTCAATGAGTTACTCATTAACAGTATTGGTCAGCCTACTGTAAGCCTCGCCCTTAGTAAATTAACGGTTTATTATCAAATATGCATAAAAACTAACCTGGCTTCCTCCACCATCTTGGCATTGCTTTGCCGACAGGGGGCCACAGGTATGTAGCTGCCAGGAGTGCAGTTTATGGACGAGTAGGTGATGTTGCACACTGACAGAAAGTTTGGTCGCAGTCTCCCTACGCTCAGCTTGGCCATGTTTGTGAGTGACTGGCCAATGCAACAGCCAAACAGGAAGCTCCCCAGCTCTTTATATAGACAAGACACATATCTGTTTCGAACAAAGGCCCGCGAGTGCACGCCTCTGAATTTGACTCTAAAACATTCGCCCAGCGCTATCTGAAAAAAGAAGAGAAAACATGAAAAGTTAATGCAAAACATGTCTCTTGCAAAGCAATTATCTGTTTCCCTCGGGTTTCCCATTGAGATCCATATTTGAATTACTTTATTTAATACAATTTATGAAGTGCCACCACAGTCTTCCCTATTAATGGGAAACTGGTGCATTTCCAGTTATGAAAAGGCAACATTTTGTGTAGCACTATAAAAATGAATGTTACTTACTGTGATGCCTGTGATAGCAATTCCACCAGCAATCAGCAGGCCGTCGGGGATAGCCTCCCTCTCCACGTATGGATAGGTGATACTCGTGTCTCCACAGAAGAACCCGCGTCTGTACGCAGTCACTGCTTTCAGCTCACATGCAAAGAATGGGATGGAGGCTGGTGAAATGGGGCAAAGGGAGAAAAAAAACAAAAGATGGTTTGATAAATTTTACAAGCCTTTTGAAGCATGCAAAAAAAAAGGAGGTGATGGTGGGGGGACATAAAGGAGGTCTTCTTCTGTCCCACCAGAGCGTTGGCCCGAGATGAAATGTGAACAGGGGGCATTTAATGAGTGCCAGTCGGGATGTCTAGGTTCCCCAGGGATCAGGCATTCCTCACATAACTGATTTAACCAAAGGAAGACTGACCAGGATGGACAGATGGACAATGTAGACAATTAAGAAGATGAAGGAGCAAGTTATTACAGAAAGTATTGGTTACATGAATCACTTTTGGTTCAATGGTCCTAAAAGAGCAGTCTGTAATGAATCATGTAAGTAAAAACAGTATAGCCAAAAAAATAATGTTTTATTTTGAAGATTTTTATGGTTATGTGTCCTTAAGATAGCAACCTGATTTGCATATGCACATTTTTTGCCTAGACTTTAAAAGCCTTACATAACTGACTTTATACTGTAAAATTTGAATCTTTACTTTCCTTTTGGGGTGAGTATAGATAATATTATGAATGTTGTTTTGAAGGTAAGCAAATAGATATGCAAATCTCAAAATGCAGCCAAATGAGAGGATTAAAAATGGAAGTGGAACAAAATGATGTTGGAATCTTTCAAATAAGGGCATGATTCTTGCACTTATGTTGCTCATATATTGTAAAATAATCTAATCTTACCCACCCATACTTGTCAGTTGTAAGGAAAGAGCATTTACCTCGTAACTAGGAAATCCGTGAGTAATTCTATTTCCTTTAGTCCTTTTGAACTCGAGTTCAAATTGGACTTTTATTTCCCTCTACAGTTAGGTTCTGTTCCTTTTTGCCCTACATACAGGCTCACAAAGTTTCTGGTTGGTCACTAATTAAAACAAATCAGTATCATGCGCTCCGCTATGGGGTCAAGGTCTAACCCATTTCACAGAACTTCATGTCCTCCCAAATGAGCCTGGTTTTCTAAAACAAATCGTAACATAAACGAGGGATTTTTTTTTTGTTATTATTGCAGAACAACATGTTAAAATTCTTCTCTGTTCCCAATCCCATGTCCCCTTTTCACCCCGTGGAATGCAACCAGAACGACTAATCATTAACCTCCGCGCCTCTCTCTCTGTAACCTCCGGCCTGCTGCTGGTTGGTTGGAACACTCCCAGGACGACACACTGTCCCAGCCACGGAATCTCTCCAACTACGTGACACATATGTGCACAGGAGGATACATGCTGCAAACCAGGCCAAAACATACAAACGCACACTATTCAAACATGACATGCAAAACCATTGAACTTCATAGCCCCAACACCACTGTGCGTTTTATTACTTTTCTACATTTCTGCGCCAAAAACCAAGGTCTACCAGATCCAATAGGGACAGTTTGAAGCTGCTCCCCGCACAACCTTTGTATCTGCAGTCACCCTGCCCTGCTTGAAAGACAAAACACAGATAAAAGGCCAAGACTACTTCCATTGACAGGAGAGTGAGGGCAAGCAAGAGGGAAGCACGTTGCAGGAGAGATAGTGAAAGGTTGTGACGCCAGCAGAAAGCAGGGGCAGACAGAGAAGACTCTGACCATGAGTGCTAACTTCGCCTGTCAGGTAAGCTTTGGTAGGTAAGGAGATAAATGAGAAAGCACGAGTAACACAAAAAACATCTACTCATTCCCCATGTGTAAAGTTATGTGAAATAATACGGTATTACTCCTAACAACTATATCTCTAAATCTTGTTGTAATCCCTTTATCTGTGTGGATGGTGCCTTGTGGGAGACCTTCATAGATATAGTGCAGTTCATCTATAGTTCATCTCCATTTTTTATGTTTAAAATAGACTTGTAGATTTTTTAATTAAAACTTTGTTAGTACCTAAGACAAATATAGTTTATATAGTTTTTAAACAGACAAAAATTGACGATTCAATAAAAATGCTCTTTTCTTTGTTGGATGGTAATTGTACAAGCCCTCCCCCTACAGTTTGACTTTAAATTATCTAATTTGAATTTAATGTATACGAACAAGTCGTTTGCCCCCCTTTTTTTTTAATAAACTTTGCCTCCAGGCCTACCCTGTGTCAATAATCAATATCCTGGTATTGACGAGGAAGTCATAAAGTGAGTCCACATTAATGGCAGAGCTGCGGTTACAGGCAGATCAGTTTCAGAGCATGCAGACATCCATCTAATGGAGCTCAGACAGGGCAGTGAGGTAAACTGTTCGGTTTGCAATGCCAATGCATTTGAAGTCAGACAGAAGCAGTTCACTTAAGAGCACATATAAAAAGGAAAGCCTTTTGAGTAGTCTATGATCAAGTATTTGTATAATACATGTTCTAAATATTTATCCTTGTTTAGATGCTTCATTTACAGCCATTTTCACGAGTCTGCACAGTCTATTGTATTTATAACATTTAAATTGTATCAGATTTCATTTTGTTGTTGTGGCTGCATTCTTACATTGTTATGTCACTCAATCATATTTGTATCATGTAGTAATAGCTTGTAGTAACTTGCAACTCTCTCAATCATCAGTCATTTAGATGTCAATAATTCTTTCAACTTTCATTTTCATCTTTGTGGACAGTTACTTGGCTACAATGCTCGAGTTGGTAAACTTAACACACATCTTGCTGCAACTTGTGCAGTTCACAACGACATTCAAACGGTTTTCACAACAAGGCCCCAGAAACTGGAGGCACAGCCACCTCATCTGTCAGGCAGCTGCGAGACTGCACCTGGCCAAGATATTGTCAAAGGAGGGCCATGCCAGTGGAGGCCTTAGAGGGGACCAGCTCTGGCGCTCTGCTGCGCACCCACACTCATCGCAGGAATGCTTTTTCAAATTGTGAAAGGGGATGGAGTGAAAGAAGTCGGGGCGAAGAAAACTGGGGAGGAGGGAGGAGAGAGAAACTGTTCTGGTTCTAATTTACACATCTATGACCACTGCCCAGAATGAGCTCACTTAGAAAGAGAAATAAAAATGACAACAGGCCCGGCAGACTGAAGTTGCTCAATGTTTTAAGGTCAAATTAGGGCAGATCAATACGCCATCAGGCTAATGCAGGCAAAAGCGCATAGTCCAGGAGAATGGGAAGTACAAGAGAGGAGTGAGGAAATGATGGAGCGGGGAGAGAACGGCTGAGAGAAAAACCTGGGGAAACACAACTGCGGAAAGGGGTTTGTCGTCGACGAGCGGCACACGGAGGTGATTAGTGGTGCTCAAGGAATGCGAGGGTCAGAGATGTGGACCCTTTTGGGAGCCACTCTGTAAACATAACCCCGCCTTCAACCATGCAACACATAGGCGCCTGACAGATTCACATACATACAACGACAACCGCACTCAGATGCAAACAAACCCCGAGCCACAACCACACGGGCTTTAAAGACAACCAAACAAACCGCAGATAGCCCACAAACGCCTGAAAAAAACAACTTGGTGAACCACGCTCCGTCCTGGAAACCACATGTAATCAAGTCATCTTAGAGGCAAACATGGGGCCTTCTCATTATCACAGATCTAACCGTAGTGAAAGAGCGTGTGAATGGTCTGCCACAAGCCTGAAGCTATCTGTAATTAGCTTCATCGCAGTCGATAAAGTCCGACTGTACCAGCCTGTTTCTGCTTCAACACAAGGAGAGGACAAACAATTAGCGACCTGTCAACAGAGGTCCATCTGGCCCACAGCTCACGCTCGGGCTGAGCACTTGAACACTTGATCTAGTTCCTTCAGGGGTGGTCCACTGCTACACCCACCCCTCTCCCGGGCCTCTTACCAGCCAGCATGTGCCAATGTTTCCCAACTCAAATTTTAAGCAGCTTGTTTGCCTTCGAGTCATCGTTGCAAAAAGAAAATAATAAGTCGTGAAGTGTTGTAATGTGAATCTCAGGAAACCGTGGTAATCCCTGGTAACGACATTATAACATGAGAGCGTGACAGCCGACGTAACATGCTCGTAAACAGCGTTTTTGCAGTTGGGCTGGGTGGGCTAGTGCAATTATGTTTGCAGTGATGTCTATGAGCAGAGCTTGACCTCATCTTTTCATAGTTTTTAGATGAAAACATTTATTACAACTAGAAGATGCTTTATTTGTGCGTTGCGTGGTGAAACAACTGCATGTTACATTTAAGACTGAAATGGAAAAGCAGTTAAACTTTACAAGACTGATTCACTGACACCTAGACTATGATTATGATTGGCAAGACATAAACTGTCAAAACACCATTAAGTGGGCAGGCCAGGTGTTAAGAGATATAGCATTTCCCGTTCTTCTTTGGTGGGCTGGTCTAGGTAGTAACAAGATAGGGAGTATTTACCATGCCCCCTTTTTGCTCTTCTTTTTTTTGTACACCTGCTTATATACCGTCTTCAAAGCTTGTTTAGTCTGCCCCGATTGCGGATGGAAGAGATTAATCACCAAAGAACAAAGACGCCAAGTCAAAACAAACTACAACACGCCAAGTGCTATCTTCCCCATCTGCTATGAGACTGCATTAAATCATTTCTCCTTCGCTATACACCAGGGCTGAGAACCGTTCTCAATATCAACAGGGAAAGATTGATGCGATTGATTACAATACCACAACCATAACACTATTCTTTTTTTCTATTATTTATGGAGAACCGTAAAATATAATTAAATAAACATTAGTTCATTGAGCAAATGTATTGTTGTAAGCTAAAACCAGTACATTTTTCATTTGTGCTGGGGCTGCCAAGTAACTTTCAATGGCGCCTACACAAAAACATTTAATATGTTTCAACAGTAGAAGGCTACCATAGCTTTTTATTCATCACACAAATTACAACCTTATCACCTAACTTAATTGCTATTCACAGTCAATAACATCTTTAGCTTCTTGCATCTTGACATTGGGAAAAACATACTTTCAGTTATTCCCCAAATACCAGGCCTTTAAATCTTGGCGCACATTAATATTAATTCACTCTTTGACTATCCTCATGTAGAAAATCAATACTTTGCTTGACTTTCCATCGACACACACTGGGAGACTTCTTCCTTGCCCCCAGCGTTGTTTCTGTTGCCACTGGCCAGAACTTGGAGACACACTTCTCCACAGCTGGGTCTGTTCCCTCCACACTCCACTGACCTGTTTCCTGGAGTTCAAGGCCTGACTGGAGAGGTGCTGTCTCTGTGCCGGTCTGATTGCTGAGGAAACACAAAGCGCTCACCGTTCTGACACGTAGCACACTTGAAGAGGATCTCTGAGGTGGTTTCGTGGCGGTAAGGTGCAGGCAGGGAGGTGAGGGCTGCCAGTCTGCAATGTGAAACCGACAAAAGGCTTGTGGTTGTGCAGAGGAATTTGGCATGGAGCAGGCTGATTGTAGCAAGACGAGTGTGGAAGGAGTTTTCAAAAGCTTCAGGGCTGTTTTGGTGTTTTTTTTTCACAAGATTGGAACAACATCAGGGAAGCTTTTTGGAGGATGAAAGGTAGGAAATATCCGGCAGGTGAAATATGACAAATGATAAAAATGTTTCAGATAATGGGAAACAATGCCATGAAGCCAAGGGGGGACGTCCCGTTATGGGAAGAGGACGAGTCATTAGCTTTGACAAAACACAGAAGGCAGGGCTATGGGCTGTATGGAGAGGGGAGGATGCACTGATAGGAAGAACCATTCTGTCTAATGAGCATAGGGGATTACAGAGCAGCATACATCTTAATAGACTCATTATTACTAATACCTACGGAGCACCCGGGGCACTTATGGAACCGTCATTGAGTAGACGATCGCAGCTGCCTCATTAAAATTACATTTGAAGCTGTTTACCGGCTCAAGTTTTGCCTGGTCTTCTACAAGACTTTGCTTAAGATATAAACAGACAGCTCTATCCGATCTCTCAGGCGCCCAAGGGTCTGACCCCTGGCCCCCCAACTAGAAATTCTCCGTCCCTTCTCTCAAATCACTCCCCAACCTGATCCCTCAATCAGGCTCTCACTCGCCCTACTTCCTCCAGGCGGCGCAGACAATCTGAAAGCCCTGACCGGTTTTCTGCTAATGGTGTGCAAAAGGAAGTACAGTGAGTGCACTCGCTGCAGCTTGTTCAGGGAGGGTTTCTACTAATGGATGCAAATGGGAAAGACATGCATTAGGAAACAAGGAGACGAGAGTCAGCAAAACGTTTCGACTAATGATTTGACAGACACAGTTTCAATACAGCTTAGTTTCAGAGTGGAAACAAAGTTTTCCAATACATTTTTCGCTCAAGGCCTTAAGTAAAAGAGCTGGGTGATTTGTCAACAAAGCCGCACATGGCAGAACATACTAAAGTTAAGTGACACACCGGCATGTTATGACGCATCAAATTCCCGCCATCTTAGTCACTTGACAACTTTCTCTGCCTAAACAACGTAACCAAGAATCTTCCAAAAAAAAGTGGCAAACTGCCAAATACACAATAACAACAGTCAAATGTCAATTGTCAAATTGAAACACCTGAGGTCTGAAGTAGAGTTGACATGAGGTAGCGACAGGGGGATGCTAAGATAAGCTGCTGTAGAGGAGGGGAGCCCCAAAGGTACAGTTGATCCGCAGATACGGCAGGTCCTGGCTTGCTCCTTCGTGCAACATAAAAAATAGCTCAATCTCAAACATCTATTGATCAACTATATATTAAATATCCATACATAAATAAAACTTTACATGTTTTTGAAAATGACAAAAAAGGATGTCAAAAAAATGCAGTTGTCACAATAACACATTTTTATGTATGATATATTTCTACAGAAAAGATCATGATATTTAAACTACTTCATGCCACTGACAATAACCCTAAAGTAGGATAATCCCAGTAAATGCGTTTCTAAATGAACAATATTATTTAAAAAAAACATGAGCTGCAACAAATAAATGCCAGAATGAAACATTTAAGTTACAGAAGTTACTCAAATCTTATTGTACTACAAAAAAATCCCCACATGTGCAAGAAAAATAGTGAGCCCTAAAATATATTGTACCATCTATCATTTATTGAACGATAACTCGATATAGTACTTATTGTGACAGGCCTTGTACTAAAGATTTACAGACCAAATTTAACTATTACAAGAAAACAACTTTAAACTATCTGTTCTTGTTGTCAAAAAGATAAGATTTCATTATCAATGTAGAGCAAAGTCCTTCTTCTAGACTTGAATATTTACAGACTTATAGACCCATCTTTCTTTTTATTGGTCTGGACTACCTACCAGCTTCAATAAATATATGTCTCAAGAACAACTGCAATATCAAAATACAGCAAATCATTTATGGAAAGATTAAAATCCTTCTTAACATTTTACTGTTCAATGCCTTGCAAACTGTAAATTATGTTTTGTTTTTGTGTTCAAAGTAAAATTACATTGCATGTGTTTCTAAAGTTCAATAAAAGTTCTCGTATCCTGCTAACTCAGGTTTATCTGTGAAGAAGCACTATTGAGCTATTGGAAGTCAAGCCCCAAGGAAGTCATGATAATCTTCCTAATCTTTATGGGCTAATGGGGCCTTTACCTAACACTGCTTCCAATCATCTCCCCGTTTCACTTAAAGAGTCTGTAACTGGCTTTATTGGGGCGATGACAGCCTAAAGACCACCTGTGCACGGGGCCAAACACACAGAGAGGCCTGTCCATGCACGCACAACCGAAATGACAAACAGCCGGCATCTCCTGACCCCGGGATGGCTGTTTGGACGCGTGATCTTATTGATGCGGCCACGGGGCAGATCGCTCGCTCTCTTTCTCCACCCCCCCTCCCTCTTCCACTGTCCCACTAGGAATGCCTGCACACTCTCTCTTTCTTACACATAGACAAACACTCGGGACGTTCAGGTATGTCGTTTACGCGGAACTCTCCTGACACTGAGCGCAACCAGAACAATCCGTCTTTGTAGGCCGTCCGTCACCCGTCTGCAAGTCAGAACAGCGCTGTAAAACGTAGCCCTGCCACAATGGGGAACAAGTCTGGGCTATTGGGAAACAGAGGGATCATCCAGCCAGACCTTTAAATCTACGAATTAGAACGTATTAAACTTGTGATGCAATGCCAAAACAAAGTCACATTTTTTCAGCAGTTGTTCAGAGAGGTAAATAAGTATGTCGTCAACAAAAGTGTATCTCAAGTTGTAAGCTTCTTCTACGTGGTACGCGGACACCTCTTCAGTTCAAATGCTTCATCTAGAGTACATTTTATTCACAATTTTCCTCTTCCTTGAGTAATTACATAGTTGTGGCAATAATATATTCCATGTTTAACACTGGTTTAGCCCTAATTTAAACCTGCAATTGTCCTGTTATAGACCTGATTTAGATCTGGAAGTACTCGGACAGCTAAAACTTTTCTTTGGTGGTACTTGATTAAAATAGTTGTTGAAAGTGAAAGTTCGAAATGACAACACTGAGTATATGTCCACAACAAGAACATGAACTAAAACAGCAAAAGATATAGTAAAAAAAAGCACTGTAAACTTTCAAGCAACAGTAAACAATGGTTATTCTGCACTATTGTGGTTTTCGTTGTTGAGTCCACATTTCTAACAAGACATTTCTAGCCACGTTTTGGCACATTTCTGATTCGAACAAAAACATCAGATTTTTGTTAACATTTTTGTCAATATTATCAACCATTTGAGGGACTAAAGCAGGTTACTCTTACTGATAACATAATAAGGGTGTGCCTGGGGGGGAAATTCCACAGTTACAGTAGTGAATGGGCCCCCTTTGCAAGACGAATCATGCCTGCGGGTCAAAGAGTCTACGAACCAGTGATGCCATTTTGAAAGGAAAATTATATTAGTCAGAGATAAGGGGGTCTTGCTAAATGAAGGGGCTTGATTCATGTCCAGTAAGTGATGACACGCACCATCAGAATGAGACGGGCCAAGGTCAGGGCCGTTGGCAGATAGGGCTGGTGTGATGGGGACATGAGAGATAGGCCGAGAACAGGAATCTGAAAGTCTAATGTAATTATATGGTCAAAGTGGATCAGGAGTAGCTTCTTGTCTTGATATAATGAGCTCATTATGAGTGACTGTAGTGATCGATGAGAAAACTTGTATTAGATGGTTTTCAATCTTTAAAACAAATTTCGTCGTCCCATTTGTATCAGGGTGTCTAAGCCACTCACAGGAACAAAATTGAGTCGATTGGCTAATTACATGCCATTCTGTCATACCCACATTTCTGGTTAGTAACATCAATAAAACACATTGCCTATCATAACAGTACAATTGCTACAACTTTGGGCTGTGATATTCATTTTAAAAATCAATTGAGATTCAGTTATATCCAATTATTAATGATAAAATCGATAGGTCTACAGCCAATCTTTTGTCAGTAAAAAGTGGTTTGTAGTAGAGATGTCTATTTTTATTTCAAATGTCACTTATTAAAAGTATGTATTTTTATTTTCCGGAAATTAATATTGAAAGCCATTTTTGATTGCTTCTAAAAGGACAAAATGAAATCTAATCAAAAATTGTGACTGAACAAAATGCCCCACTCTATTACAACTACCAAATTAACTACCTGTTCAACTACTTCTACTACTATTACTATGACTAATAATCTTGTCAATGAAATTAAGGTGGCTTTAAGATTCTAGAATGATGTCACTTTTACCGCAAATGATTTATTAATTGTTGTAGATATTGCTATTCATTCCGAAATTCAGGTATTCAGTAAAAGACAAACATGTCAAAACTCACGCATACATACTTAAATAAATGAAATAAATAGTTATAAAGTGCTCAGGTTCAATTCATTTCAGGAACAGCTATTGTACAGTTTTTTAGCAAACAAACAATGTCTTAATATGTTTTTCTCTGATAGCAGTGAGAGTCTGGTGCTGCGATTACTGCGCTGCCATTGTGTCGTGCAGAGGGTGTTACTCAGGATGTATGCATTGTATGGTATATCTATAAGAGATATCCTAAGGGAAAATCTGAAAATGATTGACCTGATAATTTATTCACTTGTGTAATGTTAAAATGATTCTGTAGAAAAAGTATAGACCAAATATATTTCATTAGTAATGTTTTAGAAAAGTGCCTTTAATCTTTAGTTTAAGTGACAAAAAGAATGAACTCATAACTCTGCACAGACGGCAATTCATTGTATTTACGATTACAACATTTTTGTGTACTAAATAGAGTAATAATTGACATCACAATTATATATATACAAATATGATTAATTGCACAGACCGAACTTGCTATACACTTTTAATGCCATCTGAAACCTAGCAACAACCTCACTGCATCTAATAATAACAGCTTCATAGTATTGACTAGTAAACATCAGGCGTTTCATAATTGTAAATAGTGTCCCATGTGGTTATCAGAGGAGGAAGGATACTAGAAGCCATCACACGCAACATTGCAAATTTGTTGAAGAGCGTGCCCAGAGAGTGTCTTTGTGGTGAGCTCAGACAAACCATTTCCTTCATGGTGCTGACAGATCCTGCATCAGCGCGACACTTCCTAATCGCCAAACAACAAAGTAATGCACGGTGTGAGAAGTGTTAATTATAGCATACCTGCAGGAACAGCCAATGAGGATAGCATGTTTTGTCTACGCCGGGGCGCTTTCCTACATGAGCTCTAACTGCCAACCCGGCTGAGGACCTGTCAGTCTGCTTGGACGGGTTACACCTCTTTGCTGTTTACATCGTGCTCATTAGGACAACTCTCACTCCAAAACAAGTGTGTAATAGTCATGTGAGGTGACTCGGCCTGTCACGATAACAGATTCTGAAGCGCTATATGTTACTACTGAAAAATATCACCATTAACTATGGTATTGTAACTATTTTATGTCACTGAAGCAAAACCATACAGCAAGATAATGTCAGTGAATTATTTTCTAAGTGAACTATGTTGTAAAAACACTTTGCCAGCAAAAAATAAATAAGTAAATAGCAAATGAATCGCTCAAGTAGATGTTCTAGTATCTATAGATGTTGTTTATTTGACCATTTATAACTCTATTCTAAAATAATTCTAATTCTAAAATAAGAATATATTCCCAATTATTGCAGAAAAAAGGTACACACAAAAAATAAGCATGAAACATACTGTTAATTTATTTGATCATATATCATTATAGTATTTATTGTGACCGGCCTAGAGGTGATAGGATGTGCAAATATCCAACTGAAAAGCATTAGGCTACTACAGTGAAATTTCTTTTTAGAAAGAGTTATGTGTTATGTTTTAGAATTCGATGATGTAAAATTGCCTGTCAACCATAATTACGCTTGAATGACTGAATTCGCTGCCATCTTTTGACACACACACAAAAAAGTTTTTGTTTCATGTCAAAAGATGAATTCCACCAGAACTCTTCTTACCTGCCTTCATCGCAAGTTTAAACTGTGGGGCCTTTATCATATTTGTCAAAATTCATCATTTTTGTCAAACATTGTTATGATAGAAACAGACTTCCTTGCCCCTTGAAAACTCTTGCCTATGTTCTTATGATACACAATATATTTGATTAAATTAGTATAGACCAGCTTTATTGAAATTTCAGCTTCTGTCAGTAGCCATTGGGACTCCACATTCCTCTCTGGTGTTTTTAATCCCCATGTGAAGAATTTCTGCTTAATTTGACAGAAATTATAGGCCTGCCTTTCTCTCCAGCTGAGCACTGTAAATCATTTGAGTTTGACATTGTGTGTTGTGCTGCAGCGGCGTGCACTTTTTCGTCACACAAGTCTTGGGGCATGTTTTTATTCCCATTCCCACGTTCTTCTCCCGGGAACTTTAGGCGTTACCATGGAAACTGATGAATTCCCGGGACAACTCTGCCGCTGCCAGCTGAGCTCCCCCTCCTCACCCCTCCTCACCCCTTCTCGCTCGGCTGCTGCCCCACGTGCAACAAGGGAACTTGGCTTTAGTTCTTCGACTGCTTTGAACTCTTTCCCTTTGACTTCTGGGAAATCTTGAGCTGCTCCGCTAACTTTTAAAATCCCCATGTAACTGCATTTTTCCTTACCACAACTTTTAGGCTGAGCTCACAGAACAGTCCAAGTTGGATTTCGTAAAAGACGTTAGTGTGCATCATGTAGTGTGGGGTTTTTGTTTTATCTCGTTATCCACACAAATTAGACTTGTGGCCTCAATTTCCTGCCTCAAGGTAACCCATATGCCAGAATTTCACAACAAATCCTCTAACACATTTTACACCCACATGTTAGCAATAAAAAAGCAAATCAGATTACCAAGGCCACACAACAATATGTTATATCTAAGGCTTTGAGGTGGGCAATTTATTAAAGATTATGAACTTGACGATTTGAATGTAGCTGCATAAAATGTGAAGTTTAATGTAACATTGTAGTGTGAAAAATGAATGCATTTGGAGATTGTTTGACTTTGTTCGAGGAAGGTAATTTATGCCCATTTCAACAAGAGTAACCTTGACTCCAAAACAAGATCATATTATCAACTATGGGTGAAGCTGTAATAATTACTTTATAGGCTACTTACTATTACCTTCTATTCATTTTAAGTTAGGGTTACATGAAATCCTATTATGCTTGTAAACTTGGTGACATTTTAATTCTGCATAATTCTTACCGACACAGAGGCAGATGACATCCAGGCCCACCAGGACTCGCCTCTTGGTGCACAGAGGCGTCTGCTCCGGCTGCTGGTTCAGAAAGTGTTTTCCAGCCCCGTTCTCCTTGCTCTCTCCCGAGGCTCCGCAGTCAGCCAGCCGCAGCTGGAGGTCTGCGTCCCGGGGCAGCGTGTCGCTGTGGCCGCCGGTGGTGGGAAACTTCTGCATGTCCGTGTGTCAAACTGTCAGCAAAATAAACACGTTCAGAGTGATGCGAGTGGCGGGTGGATTGTGTGAAAAGTCCTGAGTTTTCAGTCCCGCTGTCGCCCATGCAGCAAACCCATGTCAGGAGTTTGACAGCGAGAACTTGGTCCAAGCCGCTTGTTAGCGCGGGTGACTCACAGTGGTCTTTCTGAAGTAAAAGTTGAAAGTAAAAGTCCATAAAAAGCTGGTAAAACGACGTGGATGTTGATTAAAACTCCCGACAACCTTAAACTTTTCAGATCTCCTAAACTTTTACTGGGAGCGTGTTCTGACTTTCCCAGAAGACATCCATCCGTAAAGCGCGCACAGTGACCGCTCCACGCGGAGCTTTACGCCTTCAAAGTAAAACACGCACCGGAGGAAGTGCTCAGTGTTTACGGTCACTTGTGGTAAAGACGTTTATTGCACCGGTCGTTTATGGTATCCCTGGAAGTATCCACGTTGATTTGACGCACGTCTGAGCCCGTGTGCAGTAAAACCCCAAAATCGAAGTTTAATGATCCGCCTCGAGCTCACAGCAGTGTTCGATCCACCTGACCCGCCTGTGTAATGAGCGTGCTCCCAAATGAGCGGCCCCTGTCCCGTCAAAGTGCCCCGCCCACAGCCGCTCGTCCTACATTACCTCACAGGCAACAGGCAACAACATGGGACCATGCAATATGGGACACACTGAACTGAGCCCACTTCAAAGAAAAGTAGACGCCACAAAAGTTATAATGTAGGCCTACACGGCTAGCATATGTATTTGTTAGATACATTTGTGTGTGTGTTTGTTTGTTTGTTTGTGTATAGGCCTTAATTTATGTGTCTTTATTCTTTTATTTTTTATTGTGTCATAAGGAAAATCAATCAAAAGTTATGAATTTTAACTTTATTTATCAATGGTATTTAGCAGCAGGAGTCCCCAATGTATATCGTTTTTTAATTTTTAATTTTATAAGTTTCAGTTTTATTAATTGTCTGAATGGAGAGTTCTGGACTGGAGCAGGGGTCTGTTACATTAACACATAAACAAGACATAAGATAAGAACAAACTACATATAGAACATATATTACATAAACAATGTAAGCCATTCAGACTCATTCCATGTTGTTATTTAATCTTTCACAGACTGATGAATGAACGACTTTTTCTACCTGTTGCTTTTACATAAACGTCTTCTAAATGTCCTTCCAGACAGCATGTGCTCAGGGTTGAGCGAAAGTGGGGTCTCCAGTGATCTTTAGTGCCCTCACAGCCGACTGTTCAAAGCTGCTGCTCTATTAAACATGCAAGTAAGTTTCAGATTTAGATTCCTACTTTCAGGGCTTCAGTGTGTGGCTGATGGTAACACAGAGCGTTTGACACTAACAACGACGTGTGTTTAACGCGTCGTTGTTGGTGTCAAACGCTCACTCACTGTAGTTTCCTGCCATCTGCTGTATAGACTGCAGCACTTCAGAGGACGATGTACACGACAGACTTTCGCTCGTGTTTCTTTGTATTTAGGCAGTGGTGGAGAACTAAAGAGTACTGAAAATGTGGATACAAATGTACAGTCAAGTATTTAAATATTTACTCAATTACATGTAGGCTACAAGCACTGCTGCTAAATTTGTAGAATTATACTCAATTGTACAAGTAGGCCTACATGTCATTACCCCAAAGGTTTAGGCCTTCTCAATAATAACAACAAAGTTACTTGTAAATAGTATTATTTTCCATTATGCCATTATTCTTTCTGTTATTGTGTTGCATATTTCATAGTGTTTTAATTTTTTTTAATACCTTTTGATAAAAAATGATTAAGGTATAAGGCTGGAAATCTGTATCACAGTTAAGGACATAAATATAAAGTATAAAAATGTAAATATAGTTGGTTGTTATTTCAGAGATCCTGACCCTTTTGTATTGTAAGTGTATTTGCTGATCACTAGGTGGCAGTAAATCACCTTCTTTGTGCTGAACAGCTTTATAGACAATGAAGTGATAAAGCATAAAGAAATGTTTGAACAGCCTAATCCTGTGTTGTCCTGCAGTTAAGGCTCAAGTGCTTGGAAATGTTTCACCTATCCCCTAAACACTTATGCATATAATTTCAACAAAAATGCACCTTCACAACCAAATAATAGCAATAAACCATTTCTGATTCTGATACTGAAAAAAAAAATCTTATAATATCTGCCCCTTTCTTAAGCACCATACAACAGAAATGCAAGACTAGAACACATTTAGTTTTACAGTAACCTGCAACGCTTCCATGTATGATTCCTAATATTCTGGTTTTTATTTTGATTTTTTAATCTAGTTTATATGATTTGATTATTGTAGCTTTAAATTGTTTCTTAAAAGTGTAGACATTCTTAGAAAATGATGTGTTTTGAAATATACAACAATGGTACATGTGATAACTAATTTCTAAATACCACAAAGATGCACAATATGCCCATGTCTTTAACATTTAGATGAACAGGAAGTTTACTTGAAACTTTTTTCTGGTAATGATTAGAATCACTTTTTTCCATTGTCATTGAACAAGAACCACGCATTTGCAATTTGACCTATAACAAAGAGAATAGACTATTAAAATAAAAAGAAGCCTCAATACAATTAAAAAATATTAAGGACACATTGAAAATTAAAAATATTGACTACCTTAGTTCAACATTTATACTAAGGACAAAGATAATGTTAACTAAAAATATCATTGTTAAAGTGAGTCATTTTTTAATCGATCGTTACGGAAATGAGTGATTTTCCCAGACTTGTGAAGAAAGACCAGACTCCAGGCAAGGGAAGTTTATTTATGGTCAATTTATGTTGTAACGGCAACTGAAGTTTCAACGGTTTGTAAAGCGCTTTGGGTGCCTATTAGGTGGAAAAGCGCTCTATAAATAAAAATTCTTCTTCTTCTTCTTCTTCAATGTGGGACAATCAACATATTGTGGTATTGACTATTGTTGTCTATTTATGCTTTCATCAGAGGGGTAGGTCGACTAAGATGACATTGGTCCTACATTGGGCTATCCACAAACAGCTGTCTTTGTGAGGGCTGAACTCCTCAACAATTATCACTTTTTTTTCTTTTGGCCCATAGGCTTTATTTGACAGGACAGTGTAAAACAGGGATACGACGGTGAATGGTTGGAGCTGGATTCAATATCAGAAATCAGAAAGGTTTTTATTGCTGTTGTCGGAACAAAATTCACAAACTAGGAACTTGCTTCGGTGGTAAGGTGCAACAGATAGAAATGTATTATAATAATAATAATAGTAAAGTAAAAAGTATAAACTATGCTAAAACAAGAAAAAATAAGGGTATGCGAAATAAAATATGCGTCGAATAAAATTAAAAGCAATATACTGTATACTGTATATACAATGACTAAACACCGTCGTGGTTCACAGGGATAGTACACATGCCTGGCACAGCAGGCATGTGTACTATCCACTTTTTTAAATTTCCTATCCATTTGTGCCTTTTATCTATAGACCTGCACAGGTCAATTAAATTTCCTATCCATTTGTGCCTTTTATCTATAGACCTGCACAGGTCAATTAAATTTCCTATCCATTTGTGCCTTTATCTATAGACCTGCACAGGTCAATAAAAGAGTTTCCCCCACTTTGAGTGATATCTGATATAACAAACAAATGTGCCATCATAAATTCTGCTGCAGAGCTGTTGGAATTACCATCATGGAACATGATGGCAGCATGTCTGGGCATGTAATCTTCACTCATGTTGTATCGTAAAGCCCAGGTGAAATTTCATCTGTGCTGCTGTGCTGCTGACACATACCTGGACCAAAGGCATCCTGTTTTGGTGCCACAAAACTTTCCCTGGGTAAAGAGCACACAACAAAACTTAGACCAGTCTGGTCTCAGCTGCAGGAGGGAAATTCAGCTATTGTAAACTTAATCTAAATGACATTTGATAATCAGTAAACAACAGCTGTGATACATGTATTTCAACTTGTATCGGTCACCATATTGTCAACAGTATTTCTGGCACAGTATTTCAGAATTTTTATTTTACAGCCCTGTTTTTTGGTAATAACTTGCGGCTAGGATTGGACGTCGAGTTGCTGTTATATGTTGTTATTTTGTTCTTGGTTATACAGGTACATCATAATATGGGTAATTTTTTTAAATAAAATGTGCCCTGAACATTTTAATGAGCTGGCAGACCTGTCTCACTGTAAGTGAATCTGGATCTCTCTAACTGAAGACATTGATATAACTTCATCAATATTTTCTCGATACATTTTGAAACTTATTAAATAAGCAGGCTCCTTTGCACAAGTTTAGGCTGGAAGGACAAAATAACCATTGGTTCTCCTCTGAAATTGGAAACCTTCTTAGAGAAAGCGATGCCGAAAGAATCAGAATTAGAAGGTTTATTGTCAGTGACCAAAATTCAAAAACTAGGAATTTGCTCTGACTCTAAGGTGCTACCATAGACTGGTGCTACATACAACACTGAACAACAATAATAGCAAAATCTGTCAAATAAGGCATGAATAAAAATAAGAATTTCCAAAATAAAATAAAAATAGACTTAGACTGAGTATATGTACTAAAATGTAAAGTTGGTCAGAAAATTTTGCAAAAATTAGCAGCGCAAATAGAGAGTTGTTGATATTATCTTGTTGTTAAAGTGGCAGTAAAGTCCAACGGCAGAGGGAAAGATCTTGTGGTAGAAAGTTCTGATGAGAAATGTCATCTGTGATCAGACCTGTCCGTGAATCCTGGATATGTACAATCCTGGAGAGATGGAAGGCTGCAGCCGATCATCTTCTCAGCAGAGCACATGCGTTCTGTGTTTGTCTCTGGCTGTGCAGCGTACCACATGGTGATGGAGGAGGTGAGGATGGACTCGATGGCCCAGCACCATCATCTGCGCCGGCAGCTTGGCTTTCCTCAGCAGCCGCAGGAAGTACATCCTCTGCTGGGCCTTCTTGATGAAGCCTCCCACTTGAGAAGGAGTCCATGGTGATGGGAGAGTCAGGGTGAGGGGGGCAGGGGTCTTTGAATCCTGAAATCCACGATCATCTGCACTGTCTTCTGGGCGTTGAGTTCCAGGTTGTTACTGCTACAACAGGACAGCAGCCCATCCACAATTTCCTACAAGCACTGAGTCTGAAAAATGATTGCGCTGTCCTTTTCATTGAGCTCTCGAAGGCTTTCGACAGTATTGATCCTCTGCTTTTCATTAAAACTCTAAAGCAACATATCATCTATGACCAAGCTTTAAACTGTTCACTAATTATTTGTCAAATCGATGTGTTGAATTTGCAGGGGCTTGTTCCTCTTTTCTGGATGTGTCTGAATGTGGATTTTCTGGAGGAGTACCTCAAGACTCCATTTTAGGCCTAATTTTATTCTCTATTTATAGTAGTATAGTAATATTTGGATTGATCTGTCTAATGTCATGTACCACGTGCTGATTATACAGCACTAACTCTTGGTCAACCTCACTGGGACTGGCCATTGAGTCATTATATGCTGCCTCCTCCTTGGTGCAGTCTCACGTGCAGTCCCTGAAGCAAGTGTTGAATTCAGACAAAATCAAAGCCAGGATGTTCTCACATGGACGTGTGTTGCCAGATGAGATCCCTCTGATCACAACTTCTCAGGGTAGCCCTATTGAATTTGTTTCAAAATGTAAGTACTTTGGCTTTGTACTTGACCAAGAGCGCTCTTTTAAGGCTCACTTACAAAATTTGGTTTAAAAAATTGAAGCTAAAGCTTGTTTTTTATTATCGTAACAAATCATGCCCTTCAAACCTGCAAATGTGATCCTTTGAAAATTGTCTGTGCTTTTAAATGTAGTTTCTGAAATGTCTTTTGTTTAATGTAAACGTGTAATTGTTTTTTGATTGCGTGCTGGAATTTCCATTTTGGCAGGTTACTCACTGGTTAAATACAGGCTAACAAATCAATACTGTAAATGTATACTGGAACATTTCTTCAATAGATGGGTAGATTTATGATGGATTATTCATCTCTTTTCATCTTTGATCAAATATGAATACCTCAGTGGATATAGGGTGGGTGTGATAATTTATCAACTAAAATAGTTGTAATAGCAGTGGTATTAACTTAAGATAGCAGTCTACACTAAATGTGTTAAAATCGTTACATATACATTTTGATTATGCATTCATGGCAGCGAATTAAGTTTAATAATTGTAAGTTTTTAAAGAAAAGTGAATTTGTCGGGCTCAAAACATGACCAGTTGTTATCTATCTATTTGTTTATCAGGTTGACATAAATCATGAAAACCAAACACTGAAAGGCAATCTCATTACATCATGTTGACCTTTATGCCGCTTGTTTCATTAAATATTTTTAATCCAGTATCAGCCTAAATATAATGAGAGCACAATCAAATCATAATAAAAGAGAAGTTGATAATGATTAATGCCAGTCCTACTATTTTTCCTTTCCTGACTGTGACACTGCTTCCTCTTATGTTGTATTCACTGAAGTAAAATAAAAAGGGGCCTGTCCCAGTGAGCGGCACATGCAACTTCACTCAGTTGTTTGTCTTGTCTAACACCAGGGGAAAGTACCATGCGGACCAAACGCAGGGCCTATTGCGTTAAAAAGACACTCACGAGGAGGGAGTGAACCTAGACCTCAGGAAGCTGTCACACTTCTGCTGCCGCTGCACTGGAAGAAACTACACTTCACTCGTCTCAGCTCAACTTCTGCGTTCGTCACGGAGCTCCTCTGAGATTCCCAACCCTGACCATGCCATCCCAGTCCAATCACAAGACCCTGATCCGAGTGCTGCTGTTCTGGACCGCACTCTTGTCCATCTGCCAGGCCGTTCTGCTGGTGCTCTTCTTCACTATGGGACACTTTGGGAAGGTAAGACACTCAAACCTTATTTTCAAACATGGTAAAATAGATATAAATGGTAGGTTTAATACAATGTATAGAAAAAATAATAGTAATTAAACATGGTGGTTTAATGTTTGTTGTAGTGGTGTGACACCTGTGCGCTGCATCTGCTCTCAGTTGTGGTTAGAGTCGCAGGTGCTGAGTAACTCAACATCTGTGGTGTAAATGACAACAGGAGTGCACCATAACAAATTACATCACAGGAACAATATGAGACATTCCTCATGTCCATAGACTTTCACTACTTTTTAAACTTGGAATTGATTCAAACAATATTTAAAACTTTAAAATATTTAACATGTATTCACAAATAACATGTCTTTTTTCTACCTGTAGTCCCAGAACAAAGATACACAGGAGATTCCCATACTCAGTGACAAGCACAGTGACCGCCAGGTAAGATAGACTTTTACTCGTAGACTTTATCTACCCCCTTTAGAAGTCACAGTCTACCCGGCATCCTCAGCTCTTGGAAGGAAGCTTGGTATGACGAATGTGACCACATTCGGGGAAAAGGTGCCTGTTTTTTTCTCTCTCTTTTGTATTACTTTCAAAACACGTGATTTAACTCTCAGCAAATATCCTTTTCTATTTTTGTTTTTTGTATATTTAAAAAAATATATATCTTATTGTTCTTTTTATCAGAAATGCCCAGAACACAACATTTCCCATGCCAAAGCCAAAATGTTTACCTTTCAGGCCAGAAAAGGTAACTACAGATCATGTAATTACTATATGATTGTTTTATGAGAGAAAATCTTCCTTCTTCCTTAATGGCTTTTTTTTTCCAGTTCACCCAAATCACACTATTACATGGATAGCTGTGGATACTGAAGATCTTCCCACTGATGATGGAGAGTTAGGAGACCTCAACATAAAAAAGAATGGACATTTCTTTGTGTGTCTCAGGATAACCCTGGTGAATCGCACCAGCAGTGCGGACAGATACATCGAGGTGGATGAAGTGAATCTGCTAAAAGACAATAAAGAGATCCTCACTGGCTGGATCAATAATAAAACACTGAGCACAGGTCTGCTCTGTAAGACGGAGAGGCTGTTCAGTGGCAGTAAGCTAAGAGTGCAGATCAAATCCAAACTCCCAGACAGAGTGACGATAAATGTAAAGCAGAGCCTGACCTCCCTGGACATCGTCTACATGCCCTTGTGAACTGTGTCTGCGCTGATCCAGTCAGCACAAAGGCCAAAGACATTGTATTTATTTATTTCTTAGCAGGGTTAGAGCCTTCTGCTCACTAGTCACTAGTCGATAGCATACTATTGTTTGTCCTTGTTAAAGGCGCTTCCGACGTACTGCAGTATTTACTACACTGTTTATTGAGTGTGTGTATAATATGTCCAGTTTAAGCTGTGGAGTGGCCACATTTCAGGTGTGGCTTCAGAAGTGGCTTACACTGATTGTGTCGGAGGAGTAAATGGATAATCAACTTAATTTAAGGCAACTTTTATTGTTTAAAAAGCGTGGATAAATTGCTCAAGTCTACATGTATTTCAAAGTTTGATCGTGATTGAGATACATTTTTTTTGCTTGCTTTTACACAGATCTATCTCTGTTGTATTTGGTGCTTTCACTACAGTGATCTTAGTGACATTTAACTTTTTGAATGTATTTATTTATTTATTTATTGTTGGACATTTCAGGCAAAATTTGAGAATTTCTGGGTTAGCCATCTTGATGGCAATGTTCACAAATGTTATTTATTTTTAATGTATGTAATAATGAATGTACTAAATAAATTTTTAAATGTATCTTTGTAGTCAGATTTTGTATTTTTCAAAATTGTATTGTTTGTATTGTCTAAAATACACCAAGCCGCTGTAACAGAGTTTTGACTAATTATTCCTGTGTAAAGTCATGAATAAACTGTATTGTTTGGTGTACAGATCCTTTCTAAAATTGTTTTTGTCTGTGTTCAATGTAAACAAAGCCAATTCGATATGGTTCTGTGAGTCATTTGGGACCCCACTACTTTGTGAAAGTGAGAGGTCAGATTCATGTGCTGTACCCTCACTGTGTCACACACATTATTAAAGGTAATACAAACAACTCAAACCACAAATAGGAACACATGAGTCATCAAACTGCTACTGAGACGAGATTCTGTTTCTAAGTAACTTCTTTACCACAGACACATAATAAACCAGGCTCATCTCACCGCTTGATCAAAGACTCTCTACCTCCTACTTGTCTGAATATCGTTTCCATGGACAAATTTGTACAGGACACACACATTTACAAATATGTGGGTTGAGAACATTTAGCTTATTTTCCTTCCAGCCTTCATGAAACATTTCCTACATGATTTCACTAGATTTGAAAAGTTTCAGTTATTATATCTTGTTTATTACCATTCCCATTTTACATGTAATGAGTGGGACCGATTTACTGTATGTCTTTATGACGAATAATATTCACGACAAAGCCCTGTATTTATTTATTCATTTAACAACAAAAGCCGACAAGACATACAAAGAAGAAGACAAAAATCAAATAATACTATTAGTAGATTAGTTATTTAGTTATAAGGCAGGACACAAGCTTCATTATAATATTATTGTCTGTATTATAATAAAATATGGGTCTTGCTTGATGACAGCCTGCTTTCGGACCAGCAGGTGGCAGCATTTCCTTGTGCTGATGCTGATCTTTAGCACTTTGCCGTGGATCTATAATGTTTAACTTCGCCTGTGCTGTTGGTTCCAGTTCCAGGATCGACAGCTGTGGACAAGAGAATACCGTCAGCTCCTGCGGCTTTGTCGTGTCTGATAAGAAGACAAAATAGGAAATGAACCCTATGTGACCTTTGAAAAGTCAGGAAACAAAAATAAATCATGTAAATAAGCCTACTCGCGCTCACTCATCATCTCTTTAAGATTTCCTAACACTGTGAGTCTAACATGACAATAATAAACGGACACTACGAATTCACAAAAATTAAGCGAAAGCCACGTGACAGAGAAAAGGAAGTTTTCTGCCCACATTACGCACAATTCTCTGCACTCATCAGAAATGTGCCTTGGGTCCGGAGGTGGAAAGTGAGTCAGGGCCAAAAGCGCCCTCCAAACTGTTGCAATAAGCTACATAAACCGCAAAGAACTGTGGGTGTTTACTAGACACAGACAAGGGAGAAAATGCATGGGAGAAAAAAAGTAGAGATCTTTAAAAGGCAGGTAGGTGACAAAAACTCAGACAATGACTACGTATCTTTTCTGATGGATGTGTTGCCTCCAGCTTGTCTGCGTTATGGTTTTCCCGTCCTGAAATGTTCCACAATAAAGCATGAAAGTATCTATATCCATGGAAACAAGCGGCACCAGACCAAGCTGCTCAGATCTGTGTACCTCAAGGAAATTTTGACAGTAAAAACCCCTGTAATTGAATAAATGTTTTCAGGCAAAGGAATAAGATGTAGGGCTGCACGATATTGGAAATTATTGCGATATGGCTATTAAGATCTGCGATATTATTGCGATATCTAAATACACTTTTGACTAAGGCTTGAGACCGAGAATAAAGTAACATTTTTAACCAAATAAATGTTGAAATATTGCAAATGAAGGCTTCTAGCTAGAGAATATTTATGAATAATGTGTATAATTGAAGAAAATCCTTTTAATTTGATTAGAGGGGGGCCCATGTGTGGTTTCTTGCCCAAGGCCACCAAATTTCTGTTGACGGCCCTGTTTCTATCAAATGGAAGACTTTAGTGTTACTGCAATATATTTAGGTTTTTTTACAATATCATTATTGTGTCCAATATTGCGATATCAATACTTTTGCGATATATTGTGCAGCCCTAATAAGATGTCCATTAGCTACTCCAACTCATATGTTTCCCCGGTTGACATAACCATTTGGCCCCAGGCTTTACCTCATTTGAGGGACGTCATAGGGATGTATTGAACATGTCAAAGCTCGCTTGGTCTGGAGCACAGTTTAAGACTTAGGTGACAAAACATTATTTGTACAGTATATTTGGTTGCAACAGCATATCTGGATGCAAAAGTGTTTTAGACATTGTAAGTAGCCCACTTTTACTTTAAGCTGGAGTGCCTAATATTCACTCAGAAAAAACGGAAGTAGACTGAAGTGAAACTCACGCTACTGCCCCAAGAAAAAAAAAACAGTCATTGCACTGCTTTCAGCTCATATTTCTGGGTTGATAAGACTTAAAATACTTTATTATTTGCTGCAGACAGCACGCAGCAGTCTCATTTTTGTCACAATGTGCTGCTTTTACAGTGTACTCTTTGGAGGAAAACAACAAATTTCTTTCATTTCCAAACAAAAATCAAATCAAAAAAGTCAGATAACGCAGTTTTAAGTAGGCTTACTCATGAGTTTGAATAACATTTCTTTTTTTTGAAGGACTTTTCAGGACTTGCCTGGAACTGATTCTCACTTAAAGAGTGAGATAATAGATAAGATAAGGATAATAGAGTGCATTTTCCAATTCTTAGAGTGTATGAGAAATGAGCTGGAAGCTAAGCTCATGCACCTCAGTGGAGTCATACTGAGAAGTAGTAGCTCAAAGTGTGTTGTGGTTTACAGCAGGTCTTTGTGTGGGAGACAGGTGTAGATGCTCAGACCACTCTTCAAAGGCCCATCTTTGTCTCTCAACAGGAAACACAGCACCAGACTGACTTCAGGCGGCCGGAAAAGACTACTCTTTCCCTTTTATATCTTTATTATACATCTTTAAACACTCAATGCACTTTTCAATACAGAAAATAAAAGAGTAGAGCAGAGTGAATGCATTATACAGCACAATGCAGAAATGTGAAATGATTTTCTTTGTCTTTCAGGAACCCCACTGACATGAAAAGATGCTGAGTCGTCTCCAGCCATCAGCAAAGTCTGCAAATAAAGCCTTTATTTACAGTTGAGTATCCTTTTAATACGTTCAATCTCATCAATACAATACAAAATACAAAAGTACCCAGAAAACTCCATATTTTAGCCAGCGTAAGGTAAGAAACTGTGCAAACATGTTTGTTACTTTTAAAAACACAATAGTCCTTTTTCTGTGGGTAGATAGGAATCAGAAAACGTATCAGTTGAAGCAAAGGCACAAAGACAAAGAAAACAGTAGATTAAAAAATATGCTTGAGTTGTAACAAATTCCTTTTCAATAACACTGAGTTTTATCTTGCAGACTCAAAGGAAGATTGTCTAGTAATTCAACTAGGGCTGTGACTAATGATTCTTTCAGTCGTCGACTTATCAGTGATTATTTTTTTGATTAGTCAACTATTAAAACGATTATTTCTACACTGAGATGCATTTTTAATCAAATATAGGTTTAAATGTGGTGACAAACGTTTCTAGATATAGGGCATTTACAAATAAAGTGAATTATTGATGATAATCTAAAACTGTTTGTCCTTTTTGACATTTTAAATAAATAATGCCATTGTCTTTATTATAAAAAGGTCTTTTCGTATGTGTTTTAGAGTCTGTATCGTCCAGATAAATTACAATTATCAAAATATGAATCTGATGATTTTTTGTAATCGACGAACTACAAATAGTTGATGAACCATTGCATCCCCATATTGTGGGGGATCTGAATCTAATGTATATCTTTTACTTGACTTATGTAGATACGTTTTATTGCATTTTCCTCATATCATGAACACGCCAAACACATTTTCCTCTGAATCATAATGTGCAACATGAGAAATATCACCGACTTTGACAAAAATGGCATCATCTTTGTAGAAGTGAAAAACTCCGGCCAGAAAACTGTTTGAATGTTTAGAAAATGAGTTCTGCATGGACTTCAGAAGTGTGATGCCCTTTTTCCCAAGATAATATTTTGTTTTCAGTTCAATTGAGTGATGAGCAAAGCTCTCAGTATTGAACGTGACTTTGGAGTAAATGTAGTAATATCCATTTTCCTGAAAGACGAGGCAGCCATCTTTGTAGCTCATTTTGTAGAGAAGGGGGTTTGCGATCTCACTCCAAGACATGATGTGTTTGGCTTTTTTGTCCGATTTTTCATGTTCTACAGCATCTTGCCCATCTATTTGGAATAAGATAAAAGAAAAAATACATAACTTTCAATAACATTTTTGCTTGTCTACTAACAGGAAAATGTTTGAGAGAACCTGTGAGATGTGCAAGTGGTCTGGACGGCGCTTCAACAAGTCTGGGCCATTTGGTGGGTAAAGGTCCAAGTGTCTGAGCATCTAGAACAGACCAGAGAGTTAGAGCGTACAAAGAGCACTGTATAAATGATTTAGGGTTTGAGTTAAAGGATGTACCTCCAGTTAGCTTTGATACTGAAGGCAGCACCGTTTCAGTCTGTAAAGAAATAGAAAAAAAAAAAAAATGTTTGTGAATCACATTAACCCCAAAGTTAATCCACCTTCCACTACCAATTAAGCCTCGAGGAGATTGTGACTTAATTAAGTTTTGATTTCCATATTTTCAAGTATCAAATGTTACTACTTTACATCTCGTGTCATATTCAAGAATATCATTGTCTCTCCTGATAAGGACATGTACTGATTCAACCTTCGCCATTTATGTTTAAGGGCTAAAGTCATAGACCATTTCCTTGGTGTGACTGAACGGCTCTAAACATTTTCTAAACCAAACCTGCTTTTACTCGGCACTAGAGGAACTTTCCGATCACCAAAACTTCAACGTGGAACATCACACATTAAGCGAAGACCTCTAGGAACTCCCTGGGCCTGGTTTAAAATGGCCAAATATACTACATTTATTTGATCTAAATCTATGTATATCTATGTGGACCATTTGAAATAATAATTAAATACACTTTGGTGTTAACAAGAAGGTCCACAACTATGTATTGAAATCAATAGACGCGGTGTCTCAAATGCCGTAGTGGAAACTTTCACTTAAGTAATGACAGCACAGCAGTTTTCTAGATGTGACTAAGCAGAACTAAACTGAGTAAAATGTACTTGAACTCATTTACAGTACTGTTTCTTGAGATTAATATCACTGAAGAAAAAGTTAAAGTAAAACTACCAATTGCTACTTGGAAAAGTTTAAAATGCAGTACAAAGTGCTTAGACACAACATCATACAATAATACAATGCAATAATATAACATAATAATAAAAAAGTCATCTTTTTTTAAATTGTATATACTCACAGGCTCAGATTGGGGATGGTAGAGGCGGTAGATGAGCCAGGCTTCGATGACCATGCCGCTGAGGGCCACACTCACCAGGAGGAACAGCAGTACCTGAGTCGGACTGATCTGCCGCTTGCGCCCGGGCCGAGGGGGCAGAGGAGGGGGCATCGTATGGTAAGTATCTACTCTGTACGCCGAGGGATACTTTACACCTTCCTCCGTCATGGTCTCACCAAGTTCACTTGTGCAAAGTCAGAATGCTCCTCCAGTCAGACCAGAGCGCAAAGAGAAACTGCACTCTGAGATCGCTGGGTGGGCTTTTCTGTGATTGGTCTGAGACACACAGGATGTACAAAACATACTTTAGATGAGTAGATAAGTAGGACATTCTAGAAGTATTTGAAACTCATTTTAATATGATATGATATTATATTATAAAACTCTAAAAGCATACACAATATTGCCATAAAATGTGTATCATAATTCTTTTAAACAACATAAATTCATTATAAATTGAGTTATACCCTGACTAACCTACTTACTGCTGCATTAAAGCTGATATTAGGGCTGAAAAGGTGAATTATTACCATAATTGGACAATTGTATTCTGATATTAAGGGCAATAAATACTGATACATTTTGTTACGCTACCCAATCAAAACATTTTAGTAAACTATTAAATCAAATCAAATCAAAATCTAGGATTGAGTATGTTTGAATCTGTGTGTTATTTTCAAGTAGTAGCTTCTAGTTTATTGTTGTTTTCTACTTTAAAACTAACAACAAGAAAAAAAAGGTTCCATGAGGCTATTCATTTATCCTTTGCAGTCCTAACTAGGAGGCAATCAAATTAGGTTTTGTGTGTGCCAACTACTAGTAGTTTATGTTGGTCACTTGTTGGTTAATCCCTCTATTGGACAAGATGTGAACTGCAGGAAGGACGTGTGTTGGGACATTACTCTTGAGGATCCATAGGTCTTTAGTCCGGTTTGCTTTGTGGTCACATATTGGTCAGTGCTGATAGTGACTCCTCATTTTCTCCAGACAAGGAAGTACCACATGTTCAAAGCTAAATCAAAGCGCTAAATGGCTTTGTAAAGAATTGAGAAGTTTTGTATTAAGAGCTACTTAAGTGAACAATATTTTCAGAGACAAAACTCTTGGCCTGGGACTGAATAAAGACATGAAATTTACATTTATATTACCTGCTGGCACAACTGAGTGTTTGGATCAGCCCACAATTTGGCAGCGTGGTGGTTGAGTGGCAAGCACTTTCCCCTTGCAACTAGAGGATTTCCTCCAGTTTTCCCCATAAACCCAAAACAGGAGGTGAGGTAAAAGCTAGGTAGGTAAAATCCTCCAGCGACTACGGTAATCCTGATCAAGCCTAGCTCAAGTTCTAGGCGCTGTACTGTGACACCCACTGCTCTTGACAGGTTCCCCCAGTGGCAATCACCTTTCTGCTTTTAGCTGAAGTTTTGGCGAAGCTATATATAGATTTATGAATAAGATTGGGGCTTTGAACTTTGGTCTAGTGTGCAGACAGCTAAGATTCCCATTGAGACTGGAGACATGTATGAGGCCAGTCACTGAGCTTTTGGATGTACACTTTATGTATATGTATGTATGCATATATGCATGTATGTATGTATGTATGTATGTATGTATGTATGTGTGTATGTATGTATGTATGTATGTATGTATGTGTGTATGTATGTATGTATGCATGTATGTATGTATGTGTGTATGTATGTATGTATGCATGTATGTATGTATGTATGTGTGTATGTATGTATGTATGTATGTATGTATGTATGCATGCATGTATGTATGTATGTATGTATGTATGTATGCATGCATGTATGTATGTATGTATGTATACCTTCTTAATAATTACTTTATGTATTTAACTTGTGGCAATCAGAGGTATTTATTCTACCTATTAACAATATTAACACTCCTTTCATTGTAATATTGAGTCTGGTTGACTTTTCTGTTATCATTTATCTGTTATCTAAGCCACAAAACAAACAAATAACATTTTGTATCACAGTCATTCTCTTCTGCTGTGGTCTTTATCTACAGAAATAGTCCAGCATGTAAAGGGCTTCCTGTTTGCGATCTCTTACATCTTTAACACCAGTCACTTCATGCTCTCTGTGTTCTGCTATGACACTGCAGTAGCCACAGACTGTAGATCTAGAACAACTGTGGCCTAAAGCTTTAGTGTTAATATTCAAGTAAAAGTACACATTTGGTTGCAATAGAGTTTTGGAATGATGTAAGAAGCCTCCTTTTACTTAAGTGGGTTTATTCATGGGTTTCAGTCATGAGATATCATGTGAAGGACTTTTTCAGCACTTTGTCCTACTTAAAATAACTTTAAATTCTTCATTGATGTGGAAACAATCCTCAATTAAAACCCCTTGATGAGCATTACAAGGGTCTTTTTAATGATTCGAAGAAGTATGAGACATGAGGTGGAAGGTTAGAAAAGCAGTTACTCAGAGTGTGTTGTGGGTACTGCAGGTCTTTATGTGTGTTTGTGTGAGAGTGGGAGAGAGGTGCAGCTGCTCAGACCAAGACCAAGCGTCACCTCTCGACAGGAAACATTGCCCCAGAGTGACTTCAGTTGGCCGGAAAAGACCACAAATCCTTTTACCTCTTTATTATGCATCTTTATGAAACATTCAAGGCACTTACAACATAGTAAACTAAAGACCATAGCAGAGTTAATACATTATAGTGCACAATCTTCAGAACTTGTTGAAAACATTTTCAAAGTAAGTCATCCGAAGAATGTTAAAATCGAGACATTTAGACTTCCATCTGAAAGTTGAAAAGTCTTGACTTTAAAACATTGTGCAGATGACTAGCTGAAGCTTTTTCTATGGATCATTCCCGGACGAATGAGGGATTCCTCCGACTTCTGTTCAGAGATGTGAAAGCATTTTCTCTGTCTTTCAGCACCATAGTACATCTGTACAGCCTGTTACTTCTGTGAGGCGATGGGTTCATTCCTCTTCAGGTGATGGCAAAGTCTGCTAATAAGGCCTGTATTTACAGTTGAGTATATCCTTCTCACACATCTTATCTTGTTTACACAAATGTACTGACAAAACTCCTTTAGCTAGCATAAGAATCTGTGCAATCATGTTTATTAATTTACAAAACAGAATATTCCTTTTTCTGTGGGTGGACAACATTTTAAAAACTTAACAACTGAAACAAAAGCACAAAGACAAAGTTTAGGATCAGGATCAAAAGCAGATATATACATTCAACTATTATTGTGAGTTACCTGGATCTAATATTTTTTGATTTACTTTATTTACAAGGGTACTTTTATTTGCATTTTCCTCATATCATGAACACGCCAAACACATTTTCCTCTGAATCATAATGTGCAACATGAGAAATATCACACCGACTTTGACAAAAATCAAAGTTGCCTCGATGGGCCACAGGTAAAAGCAGTTCAGATAACTGTCCCAGAATGCCCCTGTCCTTTGACCCTCCTTCGCGTCGAGGAAAAACTACAAAAAACCCCATGGGAAAAAGTAGAAACACTTAGGGGAGAACCTACAGTGAAGGAGAGATCCTACTCCCAATGGGACCCAGGACAGGCTGCAGATGAACTAGGACAGCATCCCACTTGGACTGTAGGCCAGAACCACTCAAGAAGGGAGGTGGCTTTAAAAAGAGTTCCTCCAGGCGGACGAGGAGCAGTCCACCAGTGTAGAGATCCTCCAGCAGGAGATGAGGAACTGATTAATCTAAGTAGATGGAGTTGGTCCAGGCAGGCCGAGGTGTGGCTAATCCAGGGTTGAGGAGTTCACTCCCAGGCGGGTGGCATAGATCGAGTCCAGTGTAGAAGATCGATCCATCCAGACAGATGGGGGGTGGGGGAGTGCGTCACTGGAGCAACCGCGCAGTGCCTGGGAAACAGTCTCCACTCCCGAGAGGAAGTGGAGAGAAAAGAAGAAAACATGTAGAACAGCAATGAACAGACTACAGTTGAAGTAATGTAAATATTGTTGATAGGTAAAAAGTAGGAAGAACCAGAGGATAGTGTTCAAGCTGCCGCATACTTCCCCAACTTAGAAATTGCTCCAAGGGCAGCGTAAATAGCTAAAACTGTAGGTTTTATTTCTGTTCCTAACTGGCCTGACCATAAGCTATTTCAAAGAGGAACGTTTTGAGCCTGGTGCTTAAATGTAGAGACTGTGTCGGCCTCTTTTACATGAACGAGAGCTGGTTCCGCCTTTGGGAGCTTTGGCCCAGCTGTAAATGCTCGACCTCCTACTGTGCTTTTAGAGACTCTGGGGACTAACAATAGTCCAGCATTTTTGAGAACGAAGAAGCTCTGTTTGGATGTGCGCTACTATTGCATCTTTGAGGGTAGAGATGGGGGCCACATATTGTTTAAAAAGCTTTATAAGTCAGGAGGAGGATTTTTAAATTTGATTCTAAACTCAACAGGAAGCCAGTGAAGAGACTCTAACACTGGTGGAAATATGATCTCTTTTTCTGAGTACCTGTTAATAATCTTGCTGCTGCATTTTGAACCAGTTGAGAAAGCTTCTTATAGGAAAGCTTTTAGGACACGCTATAAGCAGGGTGTTACAATAGTCTAATCTGGATGTGACAAATGCATGGATGAGGTTTTTACAGGCATCATCTCTAGGCAGGATTTTTTCTAATTTTGGCTATATTGCACATGTAAGATTGAAAGTAGGCTGTTTACAGGCTTGAGGACATATGTGCTTTGAATAGAGAGATCTTGGTCAAATAGGACCCCAAGGTTTCTTACAGTAGAGCTGGGGGCTACAGTGATATTGTCCAGAGAAACTATCTGGTCAGATAAAGAGTCTACCGCCGGAGTGCTTAGGGCCCAGCAGAATGACACCGGTTTTTCAGGGTTGAGAGCAGATAATTAAGAGTCATCCAAGTTTTTATGTATCTTTCCATGAGCACTAAGTCTGTCTACTTGATGGGTCAGTCAGGTTTCATTGATAAATAAAGCTGAGTGTCATCTGCATAGCAGTGGAAGTTAATGCCATGCTTTCTGATGATCATACCTAAAGGGCAGCATATAAAAGTGAACAGAACTGGACCAGTACTGAACCCTGCGACATTTACCGTAGGTTACTTTAGAACATGGGGAAGATCTCTGGTTTATGTTAACAAACTGGTACCTATCAGATAGACTAGGATTTAAACCAGCTTAGGCGGTTCCACTGACACCTATATCACATTCTAACCTCTGCGGTAAAATATTGTGGCCAGTGCGATGGTATCAAGCAGCTGCGCTGAGGTCCAACAAGAACCAGGATTGAGACCTGTCCATCATCAGCTTTAGCTAATAACAGATCATTTGTGACTTTAACTAGTGCAGTTTCAGTGCTGTGAATGCATACGAACCCTGACTGAAAAACTTCAAATAAATTATTGTCCTGCAGGTGGCACGACAAAGCTGTTTAATCACTGAATTCTTTCAAGAGTTTTAGAGACAAGGGCAGATTAAGAAATAGGTCTATAGTTTTGCCAGTATGTAGGGGTCTAGATTGGAGCTTTTCAAAAGTGGTTTAATCACTGAATATTTGAAGGGACTGAGGACATAACCGCTTTCTAGTGAAGTATTTATTATATTAAGAATGGGATTTATAATTGAGGGAGAATTTCTTTGAGGATTCTACTTGGGATTGGGTCTAAAATACAAGTTGATGTTTTGGAGGACATAATGACTGAGAGTTATCTCTGCCTGATCAACAGCATTGAACCTATCTGGTATTACTGAAGGATTTGTATGGGACACTGGCTTTGCAGTCTGGGCTTGCTCGGTACTAATGGTGGGAGTCATTGCATTTAGTTTATCTCTAATAGTTGTGATTTTGCTGCTAAAGAATAGAGAAGAAAGTCATTGCAGCTTAGAGTAACTGGTATTGAGGGTTCTACTGCGCTGTGACAGTTTGTCCAGCCTGGCTACAGTGCTGAAGAGAAATCTAAGAGTTATTTTTATTTACTTCACAATGAGAGATTTGAATAATATCTGGTTTGAGCCTTCACATGGAAACCTGCTTATAAAGACAGAAGGCAGGATTTTCCATTCTTTTAGGGATTCCTTCTGTGTGGGAGGCGGTAATGTAGGATCTCTCTAGTTTTCTTACCCTTTGTTTGTGAGAGCATAGTTCTTCATTGTACCAAGGGGGAGGCTTCGTTTTGGCCTGATTACTTTCTGTTTAAGTGGAGCTGCAGCATCAAGAGCAGCTTTTAGAGAGTTGACCATTGGAGTCAACAGAGTTATCAATAGTACTGGGACTGGCGCTGTTAACGACAGGATCACATGGCCTAATAATATTAAATAATTGGTTCCTATTATTTCTCTGAACTTTAAAATAGATTTTTTCAGATATTGTCCTTTTCATTATAGTTTTAGTCTGAGGAGCTGGATAGTCCTTAAGGAATAAACTGAAGGTAATTAAGGAAGTGATCTGACATTGTGGGTTTTTGGGGGGAGAAGACATTTAGGTCACTAATCTCTATTCCCATAAGTTAGAACCAGGTCCAGAGTGTGCTGGTGACTGTGGGTTGGAGTTGTTACATTTTGAGTGGAAACCAATGCTATCTAATAAAGCGCTAAAGGCATTACTGAGGCAATTATTTTTCATTCCACATGAGATATTTGAAATCTCCAACCACCACAATATTTTCCCAGTCTAATACTAAATTTGATAGGAAGTCAAAGAATTCTGTTAAGAACAGTAAGGACTGGAGGTCGATGGTGTATGAGCAAAACAGCTTTTTGGTTTTTTTCCAGTTTGGGCGGGTGATTGATAGGATAAGGCTTTCAAATGAGCAAGACTCATTATTAATTTTAGGACTCAGGAGTAAACTAGAATGTGAGATTACTGCCACCCCACCTCCCGACACAGGCTCTGGCAGCTTGAAAGTTAACATGACTCTGTGGGGGTGGCCTCATTTTAATCTGACATAATCATCTTGTTGAAGCCAAGTTTCAGTTAAAGCTAAAAGATCAATATTATAATCGTTGAATTAATTCATTAACTAAAAGTGATTTGGAGGAAATTGACCTAATGTTTAGCAATCCACATTTTACATGCTTATTTATTATTGAATTTATTTGTATCATGTGGCCAGGGATTATTTGTATTAAGGGTTATTTGGTCTGACACCTAAATTATCTGTGTTTGGATCCCTGACTTATTAAGAAGGCGTTATTTACCACGAGGGACACGCTGATCTGCCTTGCTTTGACTCTGAACACTTGATCTGTGACAGCGTGGGCGAGGCTTAGCGACAGAGAAGAGAACTCTGCACCGGGACTCATATTTAGAGGCGTCACTTTAGGCTGACTAAGGCTGCTCGACCAAATTCGAACTAAAAAGTGATATGTACCCTCGAAGTCGGATGGATGCCAGCTCCCCTGCGTATGAGCCGGAGCTTTCCCCAGAAACGCACTCCAATTGTCAACAAAGACTCTCGTTGTTTTAGGAGCTGCTTAGACAACCAGCAGTTGAATGCTGAAAAGCGGCTGTACATTTCAGCATTGACCCGATTGGGGAGGGGACCAGAAAATATTACGGTATCTGACATCGACTTCGCCAATGGCATCATCTTTGTAGAAGTGAAAAACTCCGGCCAGAAAACTGTTTGAATGTTTAGAAAATGAGTTCTTCATGGACTTCAGAAGTGTGATACCCTTTTTCCCAAGATAATATTTTGTTTTCAGTTCAATTGAGTGATGAACAAAGCTCTCAGTATTGAACGTGACTTTGGAGTAAATGTAGTAATATCCATTTTCCTGAAAGACGAGGCAGCCATCTTTGTAGCTCATTTTGTAGAGAAGGGGGTTTGCGATCTCACTCCAAGACATGATGTGTTTGGCTTTTTTGTCCGATTTTTCATGTTCTACAACATCTGGGCCATCTATTTGGAATAAGATAAAAGAAAAAATACATAACTTTCAATAACATTTTTGCTTATCTACTAACAGGAAAATGTTTGAGAGAACCTGTGAGATGTGCAAGTGGTCTGGACGGCGCTTCAACAAGTCTGGGCCATTTGGTGGGTAAAGGTCCAAGTGTCTGAGCATCTAGAACAGACCAGAGAGTTAGAGCGTACAAAGAGCACTGTACAAATGATTTAGGGTTTGAGTTAAAGGATGTACCTCCAATCATCGTTGTTGTTGTAGGATGTTCAGTTTCTGTCTATAAAGAACGTTAATGATAGTTTTGTTAGTGCTATGACAAAAAAAAAACAGGAAGACAGCCTTGTGGATGTTGCAGAAAAGGTGGTGGATCAGATTCTATCAAATGCACCAGCTGTAAGTGATGGTGCCACAAAATGTGCTCCGGAGTGATAAGGGTAACGGCAAGGCTGGAGCAGATACTGAAGTCCACAGACAGAGCCATGATCAGATACATATATGTATATATATATATATATATATATATATATATATATATATATATATATATATATATATATATATATATATATATATGTATATATATGTATATATGTGTATATATATGTATATATGTATGTATAAGTGTGTGTGTGTGTGTGTGTATATATATATGTTAACAAGGTTCCAAGTAGAGCTTAAATAAGTAACAAGAAATTGGAGTGAGACCAAAAAAAAAAAAAAAGCTTGAGTAAACATTCTATTGAAAACAACAATTAAACTGAAATAGAATGTTCTGCAGCTGATGAAAAGTTTATGGTCACATGCCTGTAAAAGCCCAAATCTGTCCAAATTTGTGTCATTTTCTGTGAGGTATTCACACTGTCATGATGTTCTGATGGAAAAGGCAAAAATAACCTTCTCTTTTTGAGTGTGGTTGGGTTGTTGAGCTGCATTAGCAGGGCCTCTTGCAGCACGCCTTCACTGCTGAGGTGGGACGCAGTAAGACAATCATTTGGAATTTGAAAAAGATCCTGGGGGTCATGGAACAAAAAAATTCGCTGGAGGGACTACGTCTATCGAATGGCCTGGGAACGCCTCGGGATCCACCCGGAGGACCTGGAGGAAGTGTCTGGGTTGAGGGAAGTCTGGGAATCCCTGCTTAGACTGCTGCCCCCGCGACCCGGCCCCGGTTAAGCGGAAGAAGATGGATGTTGTTTTTAATAAAATGTTTACTCAAACTTTTTTTTTGTCTCACTCCTATTTCTTTTTGTTGAGCGTGTACTTGGAACCTTGCTAAGATCTAACCTTGAAAAGGTGAGTAACTTTTAAGTTAGTGCATGTTGGACTCTTGACAGGGCTAACCTCACCTATTAATCGTTTTTTAATGGACAAAGTAAAGTCTGAGCAAATTGCAGCCCCCACAACCTGGCCGCGGATGGCTGGATGGTTAACAAAGAGGTCCACAATTATGTAACAAAGTAATCTGCAGATGAACCTTTCATCTATGTAGCTTTAAAAAATATTTTTAAAAACTTGGTACAACTGAACCTGGCTTGTCATGACACATAAGTGTTTCTCATTCACAGTTCACGAACATGCCATGCTTCATGTGAAAGCTCACAATCTCCAGTTTTCCCACACTGACCTGCAGAGGCTGCATTGATTCATAATGGGCTGCATGTGCTGGGGTTTATGTAGCGAAGATTCAGAACAGAGAGAGGACTCTCGGGTTTAAATCAACTAGATTTTAACATTGAAACGACAACCTAAACGAGAGACATATGAAAGGCTTATTCTGCTTTCTGATTAGAGATTTGTCTTGAGAACCAAAACACCAGATGACATTATCAACAAGTTGGCCATCATATCCAGTGTTTTTGTAATTAAATGTTAATCAATGTAATATTTGTTTTTTGTGAAATGTAGCAGTTTCTTTGAGACTAAGAAGAACTAAAAGTAAAACGTTCTACTGTTTTTTTTTGGGTGATTTCATTTACTCACGTATGTAGATTGAAGACGGCAGAGGCGGTAGATGAGGCAGGCTTCAATGACCATGCCGCTCACCAGAAGGAACAGTAACACCAGACAGGTCGTGCTGATCGGCCATCTGTGCCTGGGCCGAGGGGGGAATCGAGTCGAGGTCATGATCTCTCAATAAGTTCAATGTCTCGGACGATGTCAGAATGCTCTTCCAGTCAGATCAGAGCTTATATAGTGTGAGAGACTGTGAGCATGAGAGCGCTGGGTGGGCTTTTCTGTGATTGATGTGGAGACTGAGACGAACAGGAGCTACAAAACATGCTTATTTTTTTAGAGACACGTCTTATAACACTGCAGAAGTGTTCAAAGTTTCAGTCAGGGTAATTTGCTTCCTTATTATTATTATTATTATTATTATTATTATTATTATTATTATTATTATTATTATTATTATCTTGTGAAAAACCCAAAAGCAAATACAATATTGTCCATAGTAAAGTATTAAAATTTTCCCCTTGGTTTGGTATTGGGTAATTCAATGTGTGTGCTTTATTTTAGACCTAAATTCCAAGTATAGGCTACTTCTAGTTTTGTGCTGCTTTCTATTTTAAAACATGTTCCAAGAAAAGGAAAAAAAACAAACTTGAGACTTGGTTATAGTCATAATTTTCTTGAGGTGTTATAGTTATTGTGAGAAGATTTCAGTTTAACAATTAATTATAATTATTGACACCGCGAGCAGTAAAATCTATAATTTTCTTTCATTCGTATTGTCTAATACAGTGTTCCTCGAGTACCCCCTAAACTATGTCACACTCAGAGTACCCCTTAAATTGAGTTTCAGGCAAATAAATGGATTTACAAGTCACATATTGTTTATTTATTTATTTATTTCATGTCATAAAAATAAATCCTCAGTGACATATCAAACACAGGAAAAAATGAATGAAAAGGTGCAGAAAGAAGAGCAATCTTATGTTAGGTTTATGTTTTAATTATATTTATGGCCAAAGATACTCCAAAAAGATGCTCAATTTACAACTAATGAGACTTTTTATTCAGATAAGAGTATATTTCATTTCTTTTCTTCTTTTAAAACCTGAAACCATTCCAAATACCCTCTGATAATTCCTCACGTACCCCCCATACTCCTGGTTGGGAAACACTGGTCTAATAGACTTTAAAGTTAAAGTTGATGCTCAGCTTTTTAAAATCAATCTTTCTGAAATATAAAATTAAGTTAATTAAAAGCCAGATATGTTTACTTATCACAGTAGGCCATGTATATCTAATTTGAATAACTAATTATTTATTATTTTTACCTTTGTATTTTGACTTGAATAATCCCATCTAACCACCAACTATTTTTGACATCCCTGTTTGCAGTCTGAAGCATCAGGTTAGTGTGTATTTAGTTGGTCACTGGGGCTCCCTCTATTGGAGAAGACGTGAACTGCAGGGAGTGTTGGGACATTACTCTGAGGATCCATGGGTCTTTAGTCCAGGTTAATGTGTGGTCATGTGACACACTGACAGTTTTGCATGTGCCTTTATTTCCCTGTCACTATTGGTCAGTGCTGATAGTGACTCCTCTCATTTTCTCCAAACAAGGAAGTACTACATGTTCAAAGCTAAATGAACTTGTAAATAATTTAGGAGTTTTGTATTAAGAGTTAAAATGTTTGCAGAGGCTCTTTTGCTTCTGCTGTTTTTCTCCACAGACAAAACTCTTGGCCTGGGACTGAAGAAAGACATGGAATTCACATTTATATTACCTGCTGGGACAACTGAGTGTTTCTATCAGCCCACAATGAGAGGGGACACTATGGAGTTTGAATACCAGGTAAGGGCTTTCCAGGACCTGTTTATAGGTCTTATTTTGTTACAGTCACCTTTCTGTTAAATCTGTTTTTAAGCTGGATAGATCGAAGTTTATGAATAACAAAAGAGCTTTGAACTTTGGTCTAGTGTGTAGAGAGATAAGAATCCCACTGCGCTGGAGACATGTATGAGGGCTGGAAAAACAGCACACAAAAAACAAAAAGTAGCATACTGTTTGTTTTATTTAATATAATATTTAATCTGTTTGCATGTTCTTGACACTACTGCAATGACAAACAATGAGCAAAGACTGTGCTGCTTAATTGGTAACAACAATAACACACATTTCAATCTATTGATACCGTTATTGTTGACTTTTCGTGAGTTGTAGCAGTAATAAAACAAACTCCTCCGTGGTCTTGATTTACAGAAAAAGTCCAGCGTGTAAGGGGCTTCCTGTCATTTCATGCTCTGTGTGTTTTGCTTTGACAGTGCAATAGCCACAGACCGTAGATATGGAACAAGTGCAGCATAAATGTTTATGGTTAGAGTCAATATTCAAGTAAAAGTACAGATAAAAGAGCAGTTATTGACTCCTTCTTTGAAAATAGAAGTGATTCTCAAAGATTTCTAACAAGTTGCATTTAATTCATCTAAAAATGCAAAAGGGCAGTAGGAGATTACCAAGACTGCATTAATATTTGCAAATGCACATCTAGGCCTGACACGATAACTAATTTCGAAATGCGATGAACGATAATATTGAAACTATGCCAGTAACCCAAAAACCTGAGCACAGGATAATCTCAGTAAACCCTTTTCTAAATGTACAATATATATATATATAAAAAGCAGAATGAAACACTTTATTACTTAGTTTCTACAATTATTTGCAACTCAAATTATACCATACAATAAAAATGTTCAAACAAATGCAAAGAATCTACACATGATAAATATTGAACATCAAAAAGTTCCAGCTATTATTTCTTGAACGATAATCAATACAGGGATTATTGTGACAGCTTTCAGACTAAACCTGGACAAAACCAATTTTACATCAGGACTAAACTGGTCTAAAAACTAGGACCAAAAGTTTGAATGCAGAGTTTATCACTGATGGTGTTTTCGAACTTCATTTGCATGTTTGTAATGATAAATACTTCATAGCTTTCTTTTAGGTTCATGTACAAACGTGTCTGTAATGAAGGCATAAACCAAACTCAAAACCAGCACTTGTTCTTAAATGTAAACTGGTTGCTTCTGTCCAAACAGGTGATTGCCGGGTCAGGTCTGGACGTCGGCTTCTCCCTGATCTCCCCCAGTGGACACCGGCTGGTCTCGGACTTCAGGAAATCTGACGGCATCCACATGTGCGTTTGTTGACCTTTGAACTCATCAAATCTGTGTTTATTTACACTACTGACTGTGACCTCTCCGGGCAGGGTGGACCCCACAGAGGACGGGGACTACCGCATGTGTTTCGACAACAGCTTCAGTAAAATGTCCCTGAAGATGGTGTACTTTGAGGTGGTGCTTAATGCTCAGAGCGGGACAGGACAGGAGTGGGACGAGGTGGACAAAGAGGACAGTCTGTTGGAGTATAAGCTCAGCGATATCAGAGTAAGTTGTTGGTCTTCAGTGTTTTGTCTGTTCGTGACGACAAAGCCGTCGTGAGCTCTTTTCAGTGCTGTACCGCAAGCAAATTCCGCTAAACTGTTCGTACATAACAAAGATTTTGATTGTGAAGAGACAATGGTCTTTACGAAATCTGACAGAAAAGTGGGACCAGTGCAATACGGTATAATATGACAAAAAGACATTGATATACATTGAATTAATTGCAACTAATCAATTATTGAAATAATTGTTAACTAATCTGAGAATCGAATAATCATCATGTGGACTGTTCAGCCTCCGAAATATGACATCTGCTGAAAGAAGAGGTTTTATGACTCAAAAAGAGCAGTAATTAAATCAAAATTAGACGTTTTTAGTCAATTTGAATGAAAACAGAGTGGAATGACTTGAGGCGAGACACTGCAGTGAATAAGAAAAAATCTTAAATTTAGAGATTACAATTTGAAACATCTCCTGTGGTTTACTCAGATAAGTGTAAATTTTTTTTTTTTTATTGTTCTTCATCATGTATTGTTTTAATATAGAAATAAGGTATTTTATCTGTTAAAAATTGCACATATTTGGGACATTTAAGTCTAAAAATTGAAAAAATATACAGAAACAATTTTGGAAATATTTAGTATTTGATAACCCAAATCTGACTGTAAATTGGCCTAAAAATTAAAATCTCGCCTCATTGTTTAGACTTTGAATTAGGTATCAACTGCCTTTGAAGTTACAATGTCCCATAGAAATCTATGGATGAAGTAGATTAAATGAAATAGAAAAACATCTTCAGAAGCAGACTGGACAAGTTTGTTGTTTCCTATGTGTTGAGAGAGTAAACTGACCAAAAACATCTGGGTCAAATAGTCTTTATTTTCTTTCTTTCTTTTGCATACTAATGACAAATTTAAAAAAGGCCAGATTATTTGATTTGCAAAATAATTGTAGTTGTAGGAATGAACTAGACATTGGTGACAGCACAGAGCTGAAAATGTCAATTACGTTTCGATGTTTAATGGTGACAGACGAGATCAGTGTATGAAAGACTTGGAAGGTCGTGTAACTCAAATCCTTATGTTTGCTATATCAAGTTCTCACATCCTTCAGTATGTTAACGCACTGCTAGTAACAGATATCTTCATGATAAATAACCGTTTTCTTATCTTCCAGACCAGTATGGACACGATGCACAGACATTTGGACCGGACCAGGCAGGTTCAGGCTGCTCTCCGGGCGTTTGAGACCAGGGATCGATATCTCCTGGAGGATAATCAATGGAGAGTGTCCTTCTGGTCCTGTCTGACGCTGCTTGTGATGCTCGGAGTTGCATCGACCCAAATTTACACTCTGAAAAAACTTTTTGACGACAAAAAGAAAGTGCGCACAAAGGCCTAAGAAAAGTATTTTTTAAAGACATTTAGCAAGTATTATTTATAAGGGATATTATTCAGTAACTGACTGTGTAAATTTGTCAATGCACAAAAACCTGCAATGATATCATGCATAGACCATAATAATAGAGATACAGTATATTCTCCTCAAACTGAGCCATAGATTTACTTATTTTAACCATTTGATTTCTTGGTAAAGAAATCAGAATCTAATATCAGACAAAATACTTTTGCACAGTAAAGTATAGCCCTATTATTATCTTATGGACAATGCAATATTATCTTATTTAATTAAGCTGCTAAAATCTACTTAACAATGTTTTCATTTAAACTACCCAAACAAATTTTTAATAAAAACCCTTTATTTACAGATTTTTCCCAAAATATTCTGCACACTATACATTTATAGAAATGTACAACACATATAGCTTTGGCACATCTAGAGATAAAACTTATCTATAGCTTCTCATTTTGGTTTAAGGGAACATATTATGCAAAATCACTTAATGAGCTCTTAACCTTTTTACTACGGTGTTTCCTCATCATTAGTTTCCTCAACATTGTATTTTGATTCCTGCATGTTTGAGTAATCTTGTACTGTCCTGCAACTGAGGCTTGAGTGCTCTGGAAAGTCCTGTTTTCACCTATCCCCTATCCCCGCCCAAATCCCTGTTCTAGTTGATTATTTAAAAAAATTAAGGCTCCAAATGACACATTGTAGGTTTCTAAAATGTTCCGAAGCCCACAAACACAAACGGAAATGACTGCTGCCAGTTACTGCTGCCTGAAGTGTCACTAAAGAGGCAGAGCTCTGCTGTTTTAAACAGGAAGTCAAAGCACCAGTTTCTATTACTTAGCCATTTTAGAACAATATTGCAGTTTAAAATGTACACAATGTTAAATGAATAATCTACTTATGTTATGGAACCTGGAAAAAAGCATTATATGTCTCCTTTAAAAGATTGTAGGCAATAGCATAGAATTTAATTTGTATAAAATTAACTAAAAAGTACATTTTGAGATAACTTGTATCCATAACATGCCAAAATATTATTGAATCAAACCAAATATTTGACAATTTCTAATTTAGGTCAGTAACAACACTGAATAGTTATTGTCCGGGTGCCATCCTGATGTGGGGTCCAGTGTGCAGAGGTCAGCAGTCACCACTGGGGGCGACGTGGAGCAGGAGGAGGGCGCCTGTTCAGAACAAGCCAATATTAATAATTTGATCTTATTATGAGGACTAGTAGTGGTTGTTCTAGTTTTGGCAAAAACAAAAAGAAGTGTACAAAACAATGGTGAGACAATCTTTAAAGGTTTAAGAAACAGACACCAGGCTGGGATGGTTTCAATGCAGGCCTATAAAAAGGGGGATTAGTAGAGAAAAAGGGTTAGCGCTCTCAAGACACAAGGCCTTGAGGAAGACCAAAGGAATTATAGATGAGACTGCACTGAATATGGCTGGACAAAGGCAGATGAATCACTGTGGCAAGTTCAGAATAAAGTACCTATGACACTTTGGACTACTCAGTTTACTGAAACAGTTCAGATAATTATCTTTGATTTAGCTGAAAACGTTTAACAATTTTGTAGGTTTATCATTTTACTTCCTGGTTGTAAATCATGACATCTCACTAGGAAACTCTGTAACTGTAACCTAGCAACCATCTCATACACTTGGTCTTAACTCGTCTTGTGTTACAGAATTTATTATTTGATAAATAAAAATATATGAACACATTTTATTTATTTTGTTGAATTGATGTTTGAAGGGTCAGGAAATGAGTTTTGTTGTGTGTAAATTGTGCCAAATGAGAATCTAGTGTGATGTCAGTACATTTTATACATCTGCTCTATTTCTTGCAATTTTCAACATATTTTTCAACTTTTCTCCAGGAAAAAAAAAACAAAAAACATGTGAGTAAGGCTATCATTATATATTTACAACAGGCACTATCTCACCAAAAAAAGTCAAACCTGCATTATAATTGAAACCTCTTGAATGCACTTTAATGATTTCAAAGGTTATTTGACACAAGTAAACCATGTTGCAATATTAAAACATGTTGAAAGAACAACTAAAAGCCAATACAAGCATGTGTGCCATTCAATGACTCCCAGTGCACCTGAGACGAGGGCCATTGTTTTAAGTGCCGCCTATGAGGGCTGGCAATACCCTGGTTGCCATAGTAACACGTGCCAGAAAATGTTTAGATGTCTAACAGTGAAGAGATGAAACGTAAAAATGAAAAAGGTGGTGTTTAAAGAGAGTGGAGAGGGGCACAGATGACAAAGTACACACACAGGGAGACAACCAACCACCAGACGCCAGAGCCTTTTATTATTCACAACACCCTTTATTTCACTTTCCCGTTTCCAACTCAGGTCAAATCAGTTCATTGCTACAGAGGCACTTGACAAAAAATAAAAAATAAAGGGCTTTCTTGAAAAACAAAAGATACCGCAAAGAGTGAAGCGGGTATACACACAATTTAGGGAAAATACTACAATATTACAGAGAATTTACAGTGTTTTTAGTGCTGGTTTCAGTGACAGTCAATTTGTCCAAAATCCAATTAAAAATGAGTATTAGAGGTGCTTAATTCATAAATATGGTAGATTTTGGAAAGTTGTCTTTACGTGAACTGTCACAATAACCCAAAACTATGCACTTAACATCAAAAGTATACTCTGTCAAAAGCCCATTTCATTTCTTTAACGTATACTATTATTTAGGGTCATATAAAAGGCTTATTAAGACAGAATATGCTTTTCCTTGTACAAATCTCCCACCACCATCACCTCTCCTACTGATTAAATGAAAAAGAGCAACATCAAATTAACCCAATGGAACTCCCCTTTCCATGAACGTCATAAAATAAAGCGGAAAATTCATTGTGTTAATATCACAGAGGCTTTTATTACAATTATTTTCCAGCTCTATGTACCCAAAAATAAAATGCAAGAAGTTGAAAAGATAAGAAAATGCCCAGCTGATAAATAATGGTTTGAAAGTACATAGGCCAAATTATGAAGGTTAGTGCTAACTTAATAATGTAATATTTGGTTGGGGCATGTAAAGTGAAAGATAATATACAGGTACTATGAAGCTCTGCTATACATGACAACCAGGCGATGGGATTTTCTTGCCTAAACTCAAATTTGAAAATTAAGGAATGAACAAAGATAATATAAATGCTAAATGTCTTTCGGGGTTGAACTGAAAACAATTTTAACAGCGATAAACAGAGGGCAAAGGTCATGCCTTGCCCGTACTCTTTGTTTTCTGTGCATAGTGTTAGTCTATTCACACAACTGGAAGTGCTTGTGTTCTCATGAGCACTCCCAAATCTTAAATCCAAAGTATCTCTCTTAGCATACAAATTCTGACTTGTGTGTGTTTTTTGATTTTTTTTAAAGCTACATTTATCATTAAAAGTCACTCGAATAAAATACAAGAACAAGATATTGCAAAATAACAGTCACAATTATTATGTACTGGTTGAAATCTAGGAGGATTCCATAACGGGAGATAGTGTTTAGGGGCGAATGAAACAGGAGGGGCTGGCGCAGAGGTTTTGGAAAGGCTAAACATCAGATGAGAGTAACCAAGTACTGTCCACAGCAAAATTGTTCAAGTGGTTAAAAGGCGTAATTATTATTGTTGACACTTAAAGGTGCACTATGTAACTTTTAAAGTGGGTGGCCCACCACCTGCTTGTTTGAATGGTGATTTTATTACTTTTTGTAGAATATTACACTGAACAGCATGAAACTATGCAATATCTTCATAGAAACAGCCAGTTGGATCTGTGGAGAGGCGACCCCGCTCATAGAAAAAGGAATGAAAATCTCTGTGGTCAAACAAATGGTAGTTGGATGCGTTTAAAAGGTGCTGTGCAGAGCTAGTTCATTTTCTAAATGGTTATTATTCCTCACTTTTCCTACTTACACTTATTGGATGCAGACAGCACACATTTGTCTCATTTTGACAATAAGAGCTGCTTTTACAACGCATCTGTTTTTGGACAAAATAAATATTCCTTTATTATTACAAGAAAAACATTGGGTACTACCTCTTTAATACCATACTGTCTAACATTCAAGGCAAAGCAATAACATCTCCTTGAAGACAAGCAGGTGGCAGAACACACCAGTTACATAGTGCACCTTTAACAGTTCAACATTAGCAGCTTAGTGACGTTGCTCGATCAGACATTTTAAAACTCTGGATGATGTGCTGATATGAAGCGGCTTTAGCCTTTCCCCTCTCGCGCCCACGTGCCACGTACAGGCCTGGAAAGTGTGCAGAGGAACACAGAGGAAGCAACACCCCTCCCCTTCCCTCGCCCCCAAACCCAACACCATAAGACGGGCCCCCAACACAGGTCTAGTCTAGCAGGGAGGGTTCAGCGGGGCGGATTATGGTGGGCCGGTGAGAAGGAGCACCAGGGGGTCTTCGGCTGCAACAAGGAGAGAAGATAGAAAGAGTGAGAGAGACAGAGACCAAAATAACCCAAAGATATAAAAGGAGACAGTAGGCTGGGTTCACCTGCTTGCATTTAGTGATGTCATATCAGACTGTTAACAGAAAATCCACAGAGATCATTTTTTTGGATCAAAAAATATGCACGGCTTAACGTCTCTTCACCTGACGGCCATTGCGCCATTGATTTTGAGTCGTCCTACCATTTTTCCATTGAAGTCAATGTTCTTGGGGGAAATAGATTCAATCATAGTTCATTTGAGACGACATTTTAAAGTAGTTGTTTTGTGTGGATATGCATGTAATTAAAGGGATATTACCAAACACCAGATTAAAAACAATAAGTACTTTGGATCTTACGCCAGAATTTGGAACATTAATTTTAAACTACATTTTCTTTAAATTGTTATGAGATCTTATGAACCCAACCGATAAGAAATGTAGAGAGGAAAACAGACAAGTCAAAACAGACATTTGAGAAAAAGATAGCACCGGTGATTGAAAAGGAAAAGACGAGAAGAGACATTGTCACATTTTTGGGCTAGGTGTTTCTGAAGTACCTGGGCACGCCTGGAGGGACGCGGGCCGGTCTTGAGGGGATTTGTGGGGGTGCGCTGAAAGGGTCCTGGCCGCTGTTGAAGGCGTTCATGGGCTGGCCGGGGCGAGACGGGATGGGAGGAGCTCCGAATGCTGGGGAGGGGTTGAGAGGAGCCCCAAAGGGAGGAGAAGGGTTTGAGGGAGGACCAGGAGTCGGGCCCCGGACTCCAGGAGGGCGACTGGGAGGAGCGGTGGAGGCGGGTGGCGGTCTGCGCTGAGGGGTGGGGCTGGAGAGGACAAAGGATGACAGTCTTTATACAACGTTTGTGGTCTAGTTTGTGTTGTGGTGGTTTCATTTCTGTATTTTAAGTTCAAATTTGTCATCTTCAGTTCTTCTTCATTATTTTACCCCCTCTGCTTACATATAAATATATTAGTCATTTGCTGTTAGGACTGTATTGAAAATATCAATATATTGGGACTGACTTCTTGGCAAAATGTGTATTGTGATACTTTTAAACAATGTAAATTCAGTAAAGATTGATAACTCTCTGCTTATTGCAGCATTAAGGCTGAAAAGGTGACTTTTGTTTGATGATATTGAAGGCATAGTGAACATGAAATTCAAATGCTCTTTGTTATTCTACATAAAACATAAATTTAATAAACTTTCTATCCATATCCATGTATCGAGATACATATCGCATCAATAACCCTGTATCAAGATACGTGTACAGTACTTTACAATAACTAGAACCACATGCCGTACAAAATTTGTAACTTAATGTGATGTTGTCTGTCTGTTTCTCAAAAAAGCAAAAATGAAGGGACTTAACATTATTTGGTTAATCAATAACTGCAATTATGCAGATCAGAAAATTATATTAACAACGAATAAATGGCTACACTATATTATTGTATGGAAAGTGTCGTTTACCTTGAAAGCGGTGGTAAATGCCCAGTTAAGAAATTTTAATTCAATCACAGGTAAAGTAAACTTAAAAGTTGAGTGTCTTTTTTTATCTTCCCATTTTTGTCACGGTAAGTTTATTTGACCAGATTTAAGATGTACTATACCAGATCTGGGCATTATTCAGCTTGATAGCCACATCCTGTTTTAATCCAGCCTGTTGCAAGTGTTTGATAATTATAGAATACTCTCTCTTTTTTCTATTGTCTTAGCAACGAGACATGTGTCCGCACCTGGGTCCTGAATACAGATTTAATGAATGGACTGCAGCAGCCTATATTTTACAGACATTTTCTTATGAGCATTTGTCAGACCAAAGATCGCTCTCCACCACATGCTTGGATTCAACTATGGCCTTCGGGGAAAAGAATTATTGACCACACTTGCACTAGTCACTGGGAATGAAAGAAAACTAAAGATTTTATAATCATAACACAAAAATGTGACACCTAGTTCCAACTAAAAGAACATTAATTCAGTACATCTGGCACGCAGTCATTGATGCAAAACAATGTTAAGTTGTACCTGGAGTTCTGCATCCATGAGTCGGTGACCGGAGGGGGCACCGGCGTGGAGATGGTGTTGGCGCTGATGTCTCCGATGATGGTGAGCGCCTCCTTCAGGGCGTGGTACATCCGCAGCATCTCGTCTCTGCGCTGGGCCTGGTCCGCAGACTCCTCCATCAGGCTGTTCTGGTCCCCACTCGAGTATAGGTAAGCCAGGAGCTCGGAGTGGATAAAGTCCTTAGACTAAAAGAGAGACGAACTTTATCATTCAATATGACAATGCTGTATATTCTCCTTTTTCAGTCTCTTATTTGATTTAGATTTTGTAGTTACTGGCCAATCGATTTAACAGAAAAGGGACGAACATTCAAAAGATTGCCAGAGCTGGGAATTGAACTCACAGCACTGAGACCAGCACAGAGACTTTCAATTTGTAGTCGTAAACATAAAATGACTGGACAAATGGTAATATTTTTCACATGACTTACATTGTTAATCATGAGGTGCATGATGGTTTTGGGCAGGAGGTCACGGATGGATTTGTTTATGATGCCGATGTACGAGTCCACAAGATTACGGATCGTCTCCACCTGTCGCTCCAACTGAGGGTCCATGGAAAATGTGTCTGCAGGGGCCGATTCTTCTACCTCCGACTGCAAAACAAGTAATACACAGCACATAAACATTTTGAACCATTACACTTTACTTTTACACTGATTAAAAGCACATGTGGTTTTAGAGGTTTTGTGGTATTACAATGTGATGATGTCATTCTCTCAGCTGGGAGGCAAGAGACATTTTTTCATTTTGAATTGTACTTTCCTAGGATAGATCCAAAAAGTAAATTCACAAAATGTTGAGCTTTTCTATTAGTGACTTGTAGGGGTGGGCGACAAAAATTCATATCTATATTTTTGTATCTCGATAACGATAGATGATATTATGTCAATCTGACATTCTTTAAACGTGTTAGTTGAGGTTTAATCATAAAAAACTTTGTAATGAAAGTCTTTTATTGACACAAAAGTTTCAGTCCTTCTGACTTTCATCAGGCATGTCAGACGTATCGAAACGTAAATAATAATAAATGGTTTTCTGACAAAGTTTTCAGCAAAGTGCCTTTTCTCCTACCCACCCGTCACTCATTCAGGTGTGCCCAGTTTAATTATCGTACTATTGTGAAATGTCTGTGAAATTAATCACAAAACTGCAGAAATATCACCATATACCTTTATATGAAAGTTTACAACATATTTTTAATTTTTTTTTAATTTTGAATCACGTCTTTTGTTGCATTTTTATTATAAACTCAATCTTCAAATTTTGCATATCTTCAAAACAACATCTACAGTATTATCTAAATTCTGATAAAATGCCCACCTCTTGTGACTACGAGACCTTATAACCCATGTCTACAGATACCTGGTCCTTCTCCGGATAAACTCCAGCCCTGAGGAACGAGGCTTTCCAGCTGTCCACGTCTTCTTGAGATTCACAAGCCAACTCAATCTGACGAAGGTCCTTGTATACGTTCCTGGACAGTTCATTAAAATACATTTAAAATTATCTTTAAGTACTTTTGTGGTTTTGTAATTTATTCAGTTTCATTTTTATTTGTCCATCTATCAATAATCTTAACTTAAAATGTACCTTATATGTCTGCTCTTTGTATTTCTTTGTTTTATTACTGGTGCAGCACTGACATTCATTCAGGATAAAAAGATTACTGACCTCTGTTCTGTGTTGAAAATTGCAAAGACGTGTTTGGTGGACATAAAGCCTTTCTCTACATCTCTGAGCTTCAGGTTGTCCAGAGGAAGCATGTATTTCTTTTCTTTTTCCTAGAGCGGAGCAAACACAGACACATATTATAAAGGTGAATGAATATCTGCAAACGGTATACAGTACATGGATGAGTAAAGATGACAGCATTTGTTTTCATTGCGATCTGCTCCACACTTTGGATTGAGCTGTTTTTGGGGGAGGATCTTGTACAGAAACGGGGTGCCAGCTCTTTCTGTTGAGCAAAGACATCTGGAAGTATTTACCCTCGCACTAACAGAGCGGCAGAGACCCAAGTTACATCACCGCTCCCCCACCCCCATCGCACACGCTCACAAAGGCCAACGGCTCTACCACACGTGCGCCACAAACAAACACGCTCAACAGATTGGATACGCTTGTTGAGGAACATTGGCACATCTGTGCACAACTTTAAAGCAAAATTGGGATTCTAAAAAAATTAAAAACGATTGATTTTCATTTAGACGTGGTGCGTAGAGTCACACCGCCCCCTCCGGCCCCCGTAACCCAGTACGATTTCCTGCAAATTCCAAAGTCAGATCCCGGCTGGAACATTTCAGCCCGCCTGCCACGTCAGTTCGCCTTTACCATCCTCCATCGCTGGATCGCTCACTTCATAGCTTTCTGCTCGCGCCGTTGCTACATTGAGCTGGACTTAATGGACATTCTGGCCAACAAGCAGCACCTTTTGTGGTTATTTTCAGAACTTATGGTTTTATTAAATGACTTGACGGCTCAGAGCAGTAAAATTGGTGAGTACTAAACTGTACATTGGCTAAATTTAGCCAACTTCGACAGCTAATTAAGTTTATTGTAGTAATAAATGCATATGTAATCTATTGACATAATATGCTTCTGTAATAATAATATGTTTCTGTAATAATATGAGCAATATTTAACAACGTTGATATTAGATACAGTCTGTACTCCAACTAATTGTCTTCTTAAGTGTATTTTAGAAACACATTTCAATAATAAAGTCTTTGTTTAATGTTAATATTTGATCTATTTGACCGCTGGTGTTTGCTTTTGCATACTGTTCTAGGTGCAAGCCGAGTGACCTCCCGGTCCTTCCCCCTGCTCTGCCCCCCCCGCCCCGCCTGCCCAGTGTTCAGACTACCTGTTCCTGGGCCCATGGCTGAACAGTAGTCTGCACATTGGTTAGGCTGGACCGGGACGTCCCACGACTGCAACCCGTGCCACACTCACCTCCTCGTCTTTGTACCAGGACAGCGACTCGGCGGTCAGCACGAACCAGTACTCTTTGGAGCCTCCCTTCATGATGCTGATGTTGATGGTCAGCCAGCCTTTCCGGATCACCTGGAGGAGCGGGGACAAAGGCACAACAAGACGAAAGGAAGACAGAAGTGTTTTATACTTTTTAACAACAGCATAAATTATTCCTTTGACTAGTGCAAGATCAGATCATTTATACTTACCGTCAAACTAAAATTACAACTAAACAGGGGTGGAAAGTAACAAAGTACAAAGGTAAAAGTAGTGTACTTTAGCGGTGTAATTTTTCACCATTTGTACTTTTCTTAAGACGTTTTTACAGCGGATACGTTTTACTTTTACTTCACTACATTTAAGAGTAGTATCTGTAATTTCTACTCCACTGCATTTTTGAACTAGACTGTAAGAAAGTATAAAGTACTATTCTAAGGTTTGAGGGGTTTGACATTCTGTGTTTGAGTTCAAGCCCCTGCTTTGAGGAAACAAAAACATACACATAAAATACACTAGAAAAATTAAGAAATTGATTTGAATTACTCTTGTTGATCAAAGATCAGCACAACTGTTTATCAAAATCATTAACGTTCTCAAAATCTGTGGAAGCTACTTTTACTTTTAAAGTGCATTCTAAAACATGTACTTCAAAACTTTACTTAAAAAGAAGCACAAAACAATTATATTTTATTTGAGTATATTTTTTTGCATGTGTCTGTACTTTTACTTAACAAAACTGAGTACTTCTTCCACCACTGAGACCAAACTATCTTGCAAATAAATGTAGTATTTTAATCTCAAGGTGTAATTTGTCTACTTGAACATTGTTAGATGTTAATAAGACATTCACATGCACAGATCCATAATGTATGCCAATGGCTTAATGTTGACAAAAGCATTCAGATCTCTAAAAAAAAAAAAAAAAAAAGGATGTTTAATATAATAATTCCCTAAAACTAACAAACAGGAGCAGATGGAGTCCAGACCATGCAACTCCTAAAGTCGGAGTTCAAAAGGTCAAAGGTGGTGTGTTAGTGGGTTAGTAAAACAGACAATACAATGGCAGCTAGGACAAAATGATTTAGTTGCTGGATTCATAACCACACGCTGTTAAAATTGTGTTAATTAATGACAAAAAAATTAGTTTAAAAGATTAGGAAGTGAAAGGAACTGTGGAAAACAATGTAATCTCAAGCCACAAGACATAGATGGGTTGAAGATGGGAGTTAATTAGGGATGCAACTTTGAATACAAGAGTGGAGAGGACAACAGCAGACTTATGGAAGTGTAAATATACACTTGTGAGAAGTCATCTACATGCTACTGCTGTTAGCCTGCTTTTGGCATCTCCTGCTCACTCTGTGCATTCAGTATGTCACTAAAACAGTGCTTTGGGTTACAAGCAGCAACATAAAACATAAAGTGGGGGACGGACAAAGGAGCTAAAGAGGTAGTTTGCCTCAATGAGCAATTTCTTTGTTCTTTGTCACCTGGAAGCTGCTTTTGTTTACATCTGTTTGAGGACAATTTGTTTCTAATGTGACAATTATATTTAAATAATAACTGATAAAACAAGTGTACTCAAGAATCATGCACGTTTGAGTTTACTTTGACAGGATAGGACCAGTCACCATATTAAAGAATGATTAGTTCTGAATAACGGACCAAGAGATCAATAAGACCCAAAGTTTTTAGAAACTGCAATTTTGTTACACTATAGTTTTAGTGAAAGATGAACATGCATGTATAATAACTAAAAAGAAAGGATCAAAATAATTAATTATCTATTTAGGCTAACCCAGATTCCCTCCCAATTTTGTTCCTTTGTGATTCTCACAAGGCAAACTTTCGGCAGCCGTGCACAAAGCCGCAGCAGAGGTACGACCCAATAAGAACTGATGGCATCCACATCTGCTTATATATACCTTTTCTGCATTATTTTTTTCATTCACTGAGAAAATACTAGTTTAAACCGCAAAAATGTATTCTATTTCAGGGTGTTTCATGTTAGTAAGTGCTCAATTATGTGCAATTATGCACAATTACTGTCCAATTATGTTTAAATGGGAGTTAAAAAGCTGACAATCCCAAATTACTGGGAGTGTGTCAGCGGGACATGTGGGTCTGAAGACGGTACCTTCACTGGCAGGACCTCTCCGAGTTCTCCGAGCTGCAGGGGGTAAAACCATGACCATATATTTGTACAGGAGAGTTCCCATCCAAACCAAAAGCCTCAGAGGTTCCTATGTGTGATGTTGTCAGTTCTTTCGCTTGGTCTACCACTGCTGCCCTCGCACAAAGCTGGGTTTAAAATCTGTGGGGTACTTACCAGAATCTCACCCTGCGGTAACAGAAGGGGTTAAAGCCAAGAGGGTGGGGGAAAATCATAGCAAAAAGGAATGATAAAGCGAGACAGCGAGGAGGGCATGAGTTTTGGGGAAGAAGAGGAAAATAGATAGAGGAGAAAGTAGAATGCAATGGAAATGGCCAGAACAATAAATGTTGAAAGAAACATTTATTGATGCAAAAGGCCATTTGAAAACAGAGTGATACAGATAGAGAGAGAGAGAGAGAGAGAGAGAGAGAGGGGGGACAAGAGCAAGAAAGTTACATGCAATTAGAATTACTTCAAGACATCCACATTTGGTTATGTCATAATCGTTGCTCAGTCAAAAGTGCGCAGGGTCCATGCACGTTCTGAATTAAATATCATAAAAGACGTGTGTGAGTTAATAGAAGAGCATCAACACAACAATATCTGAGGATTATTGTAGCTTTGGTTGTAACATGCCTGGTATTCATGCAATTAATAATAAGCCATCACAACAAATGCCTTTTTAGATAAGCAGAAAAGCAGGGGATTCATTTTAGTTCATTAGGCCAATTCTAGACTCGCTAAATCAAATACACCAACTTGAATCTTGTATACGGTTTAACAACTAATGCACATATGGCAAACAATAATAATACAGTCTAATTAAAATGAAGACTCGGTGAATGAGGACAGTATTGTTAACCGTTAGATAGGTCAGATGGATGGGTGGCTGTGCGCTACTTCATTATGGTGTCAGGTGTATTCACACAGTTGATTAATTTGCCGCTAATGGGAGGTGTCAGTCGGGGGAGATTAAACGTGGAGCCGTGAAAAGGGCAAACGTACCTGGTTGGGCATGGGCCTCTTCTTGTTCGCCGCTGTGCTCCTCTGCTGGGCACTGAGATGGACAAAACGTGATGAATAACAGGGTCACTACAGATATTATACAGTTAACCCAAAGCATTTATGAAGCTGGTGCGCTGCTCTAATTGTATTGAATCAAATTGTAATTATAACCTGGAATTTAGACTTGCAAAAAGATGTAAAAGTCCTTTCAAGTTCATTTCATGCGTCCCTGTACAATGGGCTTTTATTCACATGCCTACATTGGTCGGCCCACCTGCTGTTGTTGTACCCAGGGCTGCTACCATCGTCCAGCCTCCGGTAGTCGGGACTGAAAGTAACGTCATGGAAACCGTTAAACAGCTCCAGCGTATTGGGGAACACTTTTGGGAAAGCCACTCGCCATGCAGAGGCCGGGCAGGGATGAACTCTCACACGATTATTGGGTTATTGAGGTGAATGTAGTCAATTTTACTTTGGTAGTTATGACGTTTGTTATATCCACTCAAGCCAAATTAGCCTCCAAAATACCAGCAGAACAAGGCTGCAGTAAACACTAATCTACCTTAGCGGTGGGCGATATTGATAAAAATTAATATCTCAATATTATCTCAATATATGTATACCGATAATAGTCAGACGTCATTATGTCAATCCAAAAGAAAAGTGTTAAAACATGTCATTAAAGGTATTATGTTGAGGTTTAATTATCTGACAATGTGTCTGTTAAATGAATCACAAATGTGCAGAAATATCAACTTTTTTTCATTTTTACTGTTAACTGGCGCTTTTTGTTGAATTTTTTACCATAGACAATAAATCAAATATTCAAGTTTTTAATATCTTCAAAACAATATTTACAATATTATTAAAATTACATATAAAAATAAAATAAAAATCTTGATATGTTGCCCACCTCTAGGTTACCTGTGTGTATGTTTTATGTCATTTAATGTCGTTTTTTACTCAATCAAGGGCCTTTGATTGACTTGTAAGATGTTTTTCTTTCATGCCAGGTGTAAAGACAAGCACATAATGCAACTATAATCACCATAATCCGTCTTTCTCCCACAGGAAAACACATGCTCTGATGTGGCTGGGCTCTAATTGGCGTTCTACATTCAATCTACCACAGCAAAGCTCTCAACATGTAGTTTGTAACCTTCACGATGCTTTTCCATGTTACCCAACAGAAACACAGGTTTAACACATACTTTGAGCTCAGAGCGCACTGGTAACGGGCTGTGAGTGAAATGAGCAGGGCACATACTTAGCAAAGCCAATGAAGTCCTCGTGGTTTGTGTTGATGTAGGACAACTCAATGTCAATCAGCAGCAGGACCTTAATTAAAGCAGAAAATTGTGATTAGAAGCGAAAGGCTTCGATTAAAACATAATTTAAGGGGCAGCATGTCTAGCCTCAGATTTCACGCTTGGGAAAAAAAACAAGACTGACATTTTTTTGACACTGACAAATAACAAAAATGACAGCAAAGTAAGAGAAAAGTAGCAGTTAAATCAAGCTCCTACAATTGCTCCCTAAGCATGGGGCAAAGTGACAAAAAGAGTTCACACCTCATTGAGATTAGAAAAATGCACCTGTCACTCACTGTGAGCATTACACACTTTGACCAATAGAAGAAGATATACTGTGTGAGTATTTAATATTAATTTAAATGTGCCACTCAGTCCAATTCTGATTTGATTTTAGATTGTTACCAGTTCTATGATTTCTAGTCTAAAGTCTAAACTTTTGGGAAATTCTGAGAGGTGAAGTGAAAGTCGTTGATATATAGGGCCATAAAATCATATTTTACTTTACTTTCCCATTAAACAAGGGGTATACATTTTAATTTGGACAATGTTTGACACTTGGAACAAACCTGGTCCTTGGTTTTGCCTTCTGTCTCTCTGATGTGGGTTGTCACGATCCTCTCCGTCTCTTCTCTCAGTCTGGGGTAAGAGTTGAGCTGAAAAAGACCACATGACAAAGCAACTGCAGCTGCGGTCGTACAAAAGCACAAACTTCAGCTTCAGCCCGGTTAGACTTACCCACGACATCACAGACAAACAGGAAGTGAGAAGTGAGAGAGTAAGTTACCAACAGAGAAAAAGGGAAAGAGTCAAGTGACATTTTAGTGCCACAAAGTTACACAGCCAAACACTCGCACAAGAGATGATAGTAAAGCATCTATGAGCAAAAAATGGCTTGTGAAGAGATTTCTCTTGCACTAGGTTATTTTCCTGGTGGAGGCTTAAGTAAAATATATGATTTGATGAGCCATTTTCTACTGATAGAACTGAAGTAGGAAGTGATAAGGGAAATAGGAAAATTAAATGCGTACGTTTTGAGAACAGTTTGACAACAAGATGGAAAAGTATATGTGCGCAGTGTATCGCTCAGACCACAAGATGGCGGTGGAGATGCGTTGCCATGGAAACGCAGTATTGAGGCTGCCACTGTCCACAGAGCCCATGGGCTATTGCTATCATCTCCCTTTAAACTACAGTCTCTTTCCATCTAGCTCATCTGATTGCAGAATGTCAAGCTGGTGCGCCAGGTCAGCTCTGCCCAGAATAACAACCAGATTTTGGAGAAAGACAGTAAAATATTTATCACAACCTGTACTCAAGAAATGCTAATTCACTGTGTTTTATTGTGCATTTACATTCAGGAAAGAACTTGGGTAACACTTTGTAATAACTGCACTCTTATTAGCCATACTAAAGCATGAACAAAGGCATAATTCATAATGAACAATTAGTTTATAGAGAATGATTCAGGCTTAGTAATTATGCATTTCATACCCTAACCCCTTGATTAAAGCCCCATCACATAAGATTTGAGTTACAAATACAGATATTTATTTCCTTTTTTTTTACTTCTCTGGTAGAGGAACCGCCACCTGCTTGTCTCCATGGAGATGTTCTTACTTTGCCCCAAAATACTTAATTTGGTTTCAACTTTCCATCTCCATGGAGTAATGCAGGTGGTGTTATCAGGAATCTTGTTGCTTTAAAGGCAACAAGTGCTGCTTTAAAGGCCCTGTACCTGATTTTTATTTACTCTAGTTAAGATAAATTCTCTTTACATCACACATTGTTTGATAGAGGCAACTTTATGGAAATACATTGGGTTTGTAATATATAATCCGTGCCTATTATAAACACACTTTGTTAGGAAATAACTAGAGCAGGCAGGGTGCCAGGGTCACCTCTTTTTGGCCAATCAGGCATAATGTACACGATGAATGATGGGAAAATAACTGCTTGACACTATCCCAGACTGTGATTCTCTGTCGTGGTGCAGTTAGAGGAACTCTATGGAAACCACTGCAAGACTATTCCAGGCAGTGCTTTCTGAGTCATGGTGCAATATTGAGTGAAAGGAAGGACTATGTGTGTAGGGCTAATGGTTCAAACAAAAAAATGTTCCCATCTCACAGTTCAAAATCAGGTACAGGTCTGGGTAATTCTCAATAAACTATTTGTTCATTCTGAATTATGACTTGATGTTAGTAAGGCTAACTAGGGTGTGGTTATTGGTGGTACCAGAGCTTGTTAGTTGTTGTACTACAAATAGACATTAATAGTATTTATTTAATGGCATACCATTGCAAAGGTAAACACTAAGCGTTTGGCTTTTATACTGTATCCCCAAATTGTCAATAAAATGTAAAAATTCAATTATAATTTTTTTACAGGTTGTTCCGTCTCATAGCCATACAGAATCCTGATTGAATAATGTTCATGAGATGGTTTCTGACTAATTAAGTAGTTTCTTAATTAACCAAGTATCAAACAAGCAAAGAAACAAATATGCAGTTAATAGCTTTTGCTGAGATCATAAAACACTGATTCCACTGATGATACAGCATACAAACAACACAGTGGTTTGGGTTTTTGCATAAAACAACAGTGGACTAATTGGACGATGGTGGGAAATGGGAGTGATGCTCTGATGTGATTAGCACTTCACTGGGAAGACACACAGAGGAAAAGAGAATTGGATTTCCTTCTGTGTATCCCTTGTTACCTTGACGGCACACTTGACAGCGATGGCGGTGAGCTCCGACACAACCATATCCACACACTTCAGGCTGGGGGCGCGCAGTTTGAGAATTTGCTTTTTGACTATTGCCTCAAAGGCCAGGTCAGGGGTGAAGAGACCCGTTCTGAAAGGAGGTCAAATAGCGATCGAGTGGCAGCGGAGGAGGAAGGATAGACAGATATTGAATAAGGAAAAGGAAAGAAAAGAGAAAAGGTATTTTGCTCAGTTAGTGATTTGTGTGAGAAAAGTCAAGCTAATAGAAAAATGGACAAGCCACAGTTGTTCACAGTTACTTCTGTAGAAAGTCATTTCCTCTGAATTTGCGACAGTGATGACAGCTCAAATTTAGACCCCGTATTAGATTGAGTATTTGACGTGACTTTTGGAGGCAGAATGAGGATGTGAGGCCTGCAGCTTGTCCAGAGAGAGATGTCGCAAGAGGGACAGAGAGTGTCATAGTCCCAGAAACAGCGTCACGACACGGCACGCGACACCACACCACCACCGCACAGCACAGCCCTCACACGGGACGACCGGGCAGGGACACGCTGAGGGCACACTGCACATTTAAGTACGAGAATGTTTAAATCCAAGTTTTGAAGAGAAAAAAATAATTACTAAGCTAAGCATCTGTTACGTTTCTTTTTCAAAAAATATTTCTTTTTTAATATAGTTTTCTGATCCAACATTCAATGGAATATAGTTGTCTTTTATCAAGTCACACAACTATACGTTTTACATGGGAGCTTTAAGTTGATTCCTGGGCCACTAAGACTATGAATCTAGAAGATGGAACTGGAAGAAAATAAAAAGTACAGCTCTGAGGTCTCATTTATAAAGTGTGTGTATGTACAAAAATGTTACGTAAGGAAGTTGTGATCAATAACAAGACAAATTTATAAAGAAATGAGAAGTCCGGTTCAAAAACTCAAAACTTTGTGCTTCCATCAGGGCTTTAACCAATGAAGATGGAGGCAATCTGTGCACAAAGAGATGAGAAATGAGAAAAGTTTGAGGAAGTTTCTATTTCACGTTTTTAGTTAGAATTCCAACTAAAGCTTTATAAATAAGACCCCTGATCTTTAGCTTGTTTGAAATACACTTGCTTCATTGTTTTGTACAGTTTGTGTGTCAGTTTGCCGACAGCCTGCCCCGTTTGCGTCAGTCTCCGTTGCCGTGGGAGATGCTGGACACCTGCAGTACCTTGTTGGTGCACTGCCTGACTGTGTTGATGAGCTCCTGAATGACCATATCGACACATTTGACACAGGGCGTTTTCAGCTTTATGATCTGCTTTTTGACGATGGCCTCAAACGCCAGGTCTGGAGTGAACAGGCCCGTTCTGAGGACGCACAGAGAAAGACAGGCGCAGAGCCAGACACATGTTGGACAGTTAACATAATGGACAGTAGAAATGCATGTGATGGCAAAATAAGAAAAAAAATACAGAACAGACAATATATGCAGTGTCTTTTAGAAAGAAAAAACATGTAACGGAACAAAAAAATATGTAAAAGTGAGAAAGATGAGTAGTTTTAGGACTAGGGATGTCACAATAAATAATTTTAGTGAAGAAAAGACATCACGATTCAACAATTATTCACGATTACTGAGAGACCAAACAACAGAGAAATCTTTCATTTTCCTTCATGTCTAACTACACATTACTATTTCTCAAAATTGTGACCAGCTTTGTGAAATCTAAATGACAAAATAAGTAAATGTGACAAAAAAGTATTTTACTTTTAGGGGTCTTTTTTGACAAAAGACTGAATTAAAAATACTTCAAAAATAGTAACTTTTTTTATTTTTAGCCCTTACCTTTATTGTGACCTGATTAACCATGATTATCAAATGACCGAATAACGTTGATCCCTAGTATTCAGGACTGGCAGTAAGTTTCTCTGAAGTGAAGTAAGTAAGTAAGATAATACTATGTTATAACTAAATGCTTTGGCTGCAATAGAAAATGAGTGGGTGGTGCTGCGCTGAACAAGAGAAAGAAATTAAACAGCAGAATAAAAGGCATTGAACGTCCAAAAGCAAACACTGTGATTAGAGTCTGTCTAAACTGGGACTTTCTGTCAAATTTCACAGTAAATAATGACTGAAGACAAAGCAATAGTGAGACATTTTCCACAGGAGTGGTGTGGGCTCTGTGGGAGGCTGGACCGACTGTGACGGCGTGTACTTGCCTGACACCATGGACGTTCTTGATTGCATGACTGATTTCCCGTCTGAGCTCTTTCTCATCAAAAACAATCTGCGGCAGACAAAAAGAAAAGGGGCGTGAATAACATTTTGGGATAATTATCTTGCACATGCACTTGAAAGATCCGATTTTAGAATGAATGTCATACCCTGATCAGTTCAAAGGGAAAGCGTTCATGGAAGATGCGATTGATCTTGGCACCCCCGGACAATTCTTTGGTGTCAACTTGGTCTCCAGAGCCTTCAATGCACTTTTCAAAGTCCACACCAAACTGCTGCACCATCCTAAAAACACAATTTAATAGCATATAATTTCTACATCGAAGTAACTGATGCATTACATCCAGGTTTATACCGTGAACACCCTTTAAATACCACATAACAGAAGTCGTGTGTTTTAGCTCAGAGAAGTATAAAGTCTTTTTTTCTTCAAGCTTCTCGGGCCAGATCCATCAGATTGAAAATCCCTTTCGGATGGAAGTCAAAACGTCTTGATTTTAAAAACATTGTCCAGATGACTACCTCTGAAACTTTTTCTATGAAAAAATAATAATAATAGAGGGATAAAATTCAAACAAGACATACCTTCAAAAACTGACTTTTTCAAGCTCAAAATACCTCGCACTACATGATTTCACTTGTAGGCAATCTAGAAGTCAACACACCTTCAACCTCAGCTCGACGGTTTCTTTGAGCGCTCAAACTACCCTCAATATCTAGCAAAACAACTTAAACGCTGGAAGCTATTGTTTTAGCCAGATTTGAACTACTTTTGTGTTTTATACACACTACACACAAAAAAACATGCTTTTAATAGTTTCCTATACATTAGTTTAAATTATATTACATTAAGGCTAAATACTAACATTATAACACTGTAACATACACAGACTTTTCCAATTTGTCAAATAATTAAGCCTCAACTAACACATTTAACACATGTTTTAACACATTTCTGTTTGATTGACACAATATTGTCAGACTATCATTATGATCCATTTGGGCTGTGATCTAGTTATCATCATGTATTCTGTGTAATAACTTTCTCTCAGCGCTTGTGTTTTGTGTACTCACTGCAGTAAAGCTTTGGTCTTGCGCGTGGGGTCGTCTGGTCTGAAGTTCTTGTACTCCTCCACCTCCTTCTCCAGGGACAGCAGCTGACTCTGGAGTTTGCTGCGCAGGCCCGGCAGCGTGTCTCTGATGTGGTTCGTTAGTTGCTTTGAAAAGAAAGACAGAGGTTGCACTTCAGTTTTTAAGCATCAAAGAAGTATTTTTGTACCATTACACACACCTGGTTGAGTGCCTTCTGCAGGTGAGGTGTGCCCATGCGCTCGGCCATGTGTCGGTACGCAGGATGAGACAAGAAGAACTTCCTCTCAGCGGCCATAGCGGCACGAATGTCCTTCTTTCCATCAATGTCTTTCTGACTGCGGTTCACCACACCAATGTAACCTAAACACCACAAATACAGTAATATACATGATTCAATGCATGATGGAAAAACAGTTGAATAAATTAAAAGAATCATTTGTACCTCGACGCAGTGGAAGAAGTTTATTTTCCAGAATGTCTTTTGCATCCGTCCCTTCATCCATAAGATCTAGTTTTGTTATGACACCGATTGTACGCAGACCTGCAATTAAAAAAGTAACACGAGTTTCAATTATTTATACGCACACACGCACGCACACACACACATATACATGTTATAATATATAAAATGAAAAGTTCACTCTATTTTGTGTATCTAAAAACATTTACAAACAGGTAAACAATGATGATGTTGAGGTCTGTTTACTAAACATCCACTAATAACTGCAAATACAAGGAGCTTTTTCATGTAATACTGTAAAATGTGTCTTGCCCAGAGCAGATACATTGTAAAGGTTATGGTCAAAATAAGACCGCTGTGCTGTCTGCATATAATTATAGAGCCTTTTTATTGTCCGTGAACCAGGGAGTGTACCATTAGCATTCTTCTTGTTGTCATTAATGGGAAGGTAAAACTCCATCTGAACGTTGTGAAAAGAGCCTATAAACTCACTGTGGGGAATAATGTGCTCGGTGAACAGCAGCATGTTGGCTAGCTAACAGTTTCTTGCAGATGACACTAACTTTTACTAACATAAAATATATTAAAATATATATATATATATATATATATATATATATATATATATTAATAAAATATTATGTAATGTAATATATTATATATTTTTTAAATATATATAGAAAATATATATTTATTATATATTTTTTTCTTGTCTTCTTTCTTAATTTTAATATTTAGTATGCCTCAAAATTAGCATTAGCATTGACTCATAAACACGACAAGAAGTGTGCTCCCCTGAAGTATTCACCTCACTCGTAAAGTCTTTCACATGCTGTCATCCACCTGCAGCTCACTGTTCACTGCCTGATCTTTAAGTATTTATTACTTTTAGTGTGACTCTGCAAAGACCCCTTAGGGATAGAACTGGACAGGAAATAGTGACACCAATACTGAGCTAGCTTGTGCACAGAGCCAATTAGGATGCTAGGAATGAATTAGGAAAGTGAGGAACGCAGTTTAAACTTCTTCTGATTTTCACAATTAGAACCTTATACATTTGTATGCAAGTGGTCTCCATCATTGGCGTATATGATCCCAACTTGATCGGTTGCTATGATAATCTAGCAGCTCACCCTGTGGGTCCACCTCCTTGGCGATCTTGAGGGCGTCGGAGTTGGCCAGGTCGGTGTTGGCAGGTGTCACGGCGAGGATAAGACAGCTCTCTTTGGTGATGAACTGCATCAACATGTCCCGAATCTGGAACTCAATGTCATGTGGCTGGTCTCCCACAGCAACCTTCGTCATCCCAGGAAGGTCAATCAGGGTCAGGTTAAGCACTGTAGGGAAAGTAATGGGGAAAAATTTAAAACAATAACAGGGGTTATAATTGACGAGTTGGTTTAAAAAACGTTTCACAGTTTCATTAAATGCTTTATTATGTTTCAAATCTGAAAATTATTATTTTTTGACAGTTAAACTTAATAATGCGGCTGTTTTTCTGTTTTAAAATGTTTTTTTGTCTATATTCAAACCAGAACTGACAATCAACTTGGACAATCAATCTTTTCCTACAAGAGCTGTAAACTGTGGAACTCATTGGTGGTTACCCACTGAAATCAAGTGCATGTCAGATGTAAAAATGTCCACCTCTAGACTAAAGGCTGGCTGAAAGAAAATCAAAACTGTACCCAAAAGCACGAAAATGTATGGAAGTGTACAGAAGTGAATGGAAGTGAATGGAAGTCAATCATACTGTATGTAAGTGTATGAAGGTGTATTGGTGTGTTCAGACAGCGGTGTCAAAATCGCGCCGGACACTCCTAGTTGGACGCCTGTGCATTTGAGGGCAGATGTTTTGAACGCCTGTCCAGGACACCCGGACGCGTGTCTAAAAAATAAGCTTAATAGTAGACACACATCCAAGGCGTCCAGTGCGCAGGTGCAGTCAAGTCGAGGACTTGATGTGTTTCCTAAGTGGTTGTTCTTTTGGTGCGATGGCAGACCAGGTTGAGAGAGTGGCTTTGGTGTATTTGTAAAGCAAATAGTAACACAAGATTGTATAGCTCTGGGCGCTGCCAGATGGCCACAATCAGTTTGTCATCCACAGCAATGGTGCGGTGTTTGTTTTGATCCTTTTTCTGGATGACACATGTAGGTAAGTCGTAGGTTGCCACGCCACGTCGGCCGCCAAAAGTTCAGCTCTGATCTGCTGGATGCTCAAAACGAGGGATTCGCGCCGCAAAAACGCTAGACGCTCTGGTACGCGGGTTCAGTAGACTTTACATGTAAACTGGACGCTTTGGACACTGGTCTGAACGCACGTTATGAGTGAGGCGAAAGAATGAGTGTAAGATATGCACCGATGTATTTATATTATAGAAAAGTGTTTTGTGTGTATTGACTGTAGAAAAGCCCAACCAGAGACGGGAGTTGAAAATTAGCAGTTTTTATAAACTCTGTATGCATTGCATCAGCTACAAGCTTTGTTTTGTATGACTGCATTGTCCCTGTCAAATACAGAAAGAATAAACCAATAAAATATAGTCCAGATAACAATTATTATTATGAAAATATGACTTATTTTTTATAGTCCACTAGTCACAACACGGAATCACAAAGGCACTTTTACGTAACTTAAAAATTACAAGTGTATCATTTTCTGGTGACAGGTTATTGCTTTGCCTGAAAAATTCTACTACATGGCATCACGCGTCCATCGACGCGGAGACAAACAGATGGCACCAGGACAAGTTACAGGTTCAATCTGCGGAGTGGCGAGGTCGCTAACTTGAATGAGTGCAGGATGGATTTGTTTAATGTCATACTGTGGAACATTCCAGGCAAATCAATAACATCTAAATGAGAACAAGCAGGTAGCCGATCTGCAAGTGCTTTGTGGTAAGACTTGATACAAAGATACGTCTCCTTCTGGTCACATAAAACACTGTGTCGAGCTAATGCCACATGTGTCCATTACCGTTCGGTGAGTAGACCCTCAGGTTAATTGGGATGGGAGAAATGCCTTTGTTGGAGCCCGTTATCCGGTCTGTCTCTGCTTCAATTTCCGCCCGCACTTCGTCAAAATCCACAAATTTCTTTCCTTTACAGTGCAGGAACTCGGCATATTCTGGACAAAAAAAAAGCACAGTGGCATTTAGAAAAGGAAAAATATGTAATTAAAGAGATGGGGGACAATGCCTTCTACGGTTTGACAAAAGATTTTCACACCTGCTTTATTGTTGATCAGCTGCAAAATGAGTGGTCGGCGGGTTACGATGCCCGATCCACGCGGAAGGAAATCCCTGCAAAGATAAGCACGAAAAGAGTAGATTAAACTAAAGATTTACATGAGATGAAAGTTGAATTATTAATTTACTACGGCACTCTGAGACCTGTGTTACATTAATATCACAGGGACAGTTGACACCCCATACTGGTCTCACAACAAATCAAACGTGACAGTCATTTTCACATCAGAGGCTCGTTCACACACGCCCACTGATACAAGCAGGCAGCGGCAATCTGACTTCTGCTGATACCCACACTCCACAATAAAATTAAGAAATATGAATTGATATTATATGTATTTTTAATGAGAATAAATATGAATTTGGAATTTAGCTCTTGGTTCAGCCATGTTCAAAGACGATAAGATTTGAGTGGGTTCCTCTTAAGCAGGGCTGCAATGATTAATCACAGTTAGTTGATTAATTGCTGCACTTTAGTATTTTGATAATCGTAATCTTGACTATATAGACTCCAAAACACATATGAAAAGACCTTTTATAACAAAGACAGTTGCATTATAATATCAAAATATCAAAAAATAATAAAACATTTCTGATATCCATCAATAATACTCTTATTGATAAATATTCTTTATCTGGAAGTCTTTCAACATTTATTTGATATATACCATTATTATCGCATATAACATTAAAAAGTCTTGATACAATAGAACATTAGAAATAATGTTTTTGTGACTATTCGACTAAAAAAATAATCTCTCAGCTCTTGACAAAGAAAAAAAATCATCAACACTGTTTCTCACCAATTACAGCAACATTTCTTGTAACACACAGTGGATTGGATGGAGAACATGTTTTGTGAAATTGTAGTATGTTTGGTGTTTTCTTCTATCGGAGTGACACAGCAACTGAGGAATTTTGAACCACCACATTCGCTGAGTCAGCCTTTAGACCCCTCCACCTCCCCCTGTCAACTCCTCTTCTTCACACTAACTCACACTGAACACATCTGGGGCCAATCACAGCTCTCCCCTGGACTTCAGGAAGAGCAGCAGGAGTCGAGGAAGCAAACTAATCCTCATAATCTATTTCACTTCCGGCAGAGCCGTCAACAAGAGAGGGCAAAGATGAGAAAAGAGATAATCTCACAATATTTTGAATCTTCTTGATAATGATATTTATATATTTTGCAAAGAAATGCTCTAAAATGTACAAAATATGTAGTTCAGATAAAGGCACACTATGCAAGTTTGTAAGTGAAGGTCTGTGACCTGCTTGTCTCCACGGAGATGTAATTGCTTGGCCTAAAAGAGGTTCTAGCTTGCAGTTATTCAATTTCAATAGCTTGACAAACATGCATTCTTACTGGGTCACCTCTCCACAGATCTGACTTATAACTTGGCCTAGTATCGTCAGCTGCTTGTCTCCATGGATATAGATAAGGGAAAATGCCATACTGTGGAACATTTTATACTAAGCAATAACATTTTTATGGGGACAAGCCAGTGGCAGACCCTTCACCAGAAAAGTTGCATTAAAAGAGTGCTCAAGTCATTACCTCTACAACAGTGCGTCAAAACTGCATTTATAGGAGCTTTCATTCAGCTGTTTTGTGTGAAATTCAAAGACCTGTTGCCTTTGCGCGGCTCTGTGTTTACTGACGAAATGCACTGACGTCTGTTTTGACTCGTACAGTAAAAAAACTACTACAAAAAAAACGCTGTGTTAATGCTACTGGTTAACTGATTTATTGACTGTGAAGGTCTCCAAAAGAGTAAAAAAAAAAAGAAGTAAAACATGCATTCCTAATCCACGTACAATCAATTTTGATTTGTAAAAAAAAAAACATTCATTATGTTTGGCAGATCTGGGGGACCAGGAGCAGTTGAGATGTGGCCACAGAGGACCTTTAATGTGCTCAAAAGGAGAGGAGAGTGCAAATAAACAAGTGTTTGAAGGGTGAAACTTTGGGGTTTTTTTTGTTTTTGGTTTCTACGATATAACTCAATATTCTAATTTCATTCAAAACAAGTGTTTCTAAATTATAATATTTTGCCCACCTCAGGCTTTGAAAGCAGTGACAACAGCACATGGAGCCAGAGCACAGACAGAGACTATGGTAAAGAACATTCTGGACATTGCACTCATCACAAGTCAATAGAGATGCCAGGGCTTTGTCAACGCAGCCGGTGGTGTTCAAAGTCCCGGACAAGGACAGGACGTATGTCTGAACGTAATGCATGTGATAAATCTTGCCTTGAAATACTTGAATAAGTCACGTAATCATATATTGTAAGTAGCGCTCTGATAAAATGTATCACAATTTACACCTTACACTGATCAATCACTTTAGACAAATATAAACAGGACTGACTTTAAATCAGTGCCATATAAATGGAATGCAAAAAATAGTCAAATGTACTCCATAGTGTGAAATTTGCTCCAAACCACATAATTTGCCTTTTACTCATTGTGGATTGGCTGTAGAACTTTTGATTAAAAAGCCCAAATTTTATCATTCACAATTAAAACATTTTTTGATCAATATTCAATACAAAATGTATTAAAATTGTATTGTATTAAACAATCCTAACTTTAAGGAAGCAAATCTGGTCATACTGTATATGGTGGTTGTTTACATGTTGGTAAAGCAAAGCTCAAGTACTAAAATAATCATTATCTGCGTTCCTCCTCAACGCTAACCGCTTCTAAACCGTAAGAAATACATAAAATAACCCAATCTAACAAAAGTTACACAAGGAATACTGGGGAAGCCAATATTGACAAATTTTCAAATTACAGCTTGAGTTTACTCCAGATGGTTTTGGGCAGAGCTTTAAACACTTTGTAAGGACTCCAGTGCCCACACAAAGTCTGTGGAAACCCGGGGAGCCATGACTATAGTCCTGACCGCACCAAACGCCTTCGTTGACCTCAGGCTTTTCACAGAGCTCTCTCAGAATGGTCTCAGCCGCACACAGACAGGTGGAGGGGCAGAGAGCACAGACCTACAGTAGATGACGCCCGTCTCCTCTCTCACTGTCGCTGCTGTGTGTGGCTCGAAAGCAGAAGGCTCAGTCTCATGCTCTCCCTGTGACTCTGCTCCTCGTACATCCATAATGCATGACACGATACACAATCTGCTCAGCCTCGTCTATCATTTACAGGGCATCAATAATAGAGCTCTGGCCCTGTGCTGCGTCTTTTCAATATGCCACCGCCATTTATCCAATTCATGAAGATTGAACGTTTGTGTGATGTGTTATGATTTCAGAAAGATGGACCTGCTCTGACCGGCGCAGCATTCACCTCTGAAAATGTGTGCACAGTGAACGTCTCTGACCGCTCATCGAGTTGTGGGCTTTAAACCCAGTGAAAGTGAAATGAGAGTGATGCATGAATGTTTCTGTGTCAGCCTCTGTACCGTCCGCTGATGCCAAATGTACACCATTGGAGCTCAGGGACACAGAGCATGCTGCACTAAAGGAAAGGGCTAGTGGAACTGTTGTGTAGCTTAACAATACTACGTTTCACTAATACTACAGCCACGTTTTACTGACAGAATTGCCTGTGAACCTCTCGATAAAGACAAAAAAAAAAATTACAATTTCACATGACTCCATCTCAAACTGTTGATCTTTTGATTAATTGGCTAGCCCTATTTCACAGTGTTACCGCACAAAGACCATCATAACCACAACATCAGAAAAGCTGGGTCAATATTTTGAAATGGAAATGGGTGTTGGGCAGTAGATCACTGAATGTCATTGGATCCCTTTAAGAACTGAATAAAATAAACTGAAATAACTTCATATTATTTCTTGTGTCACACTGCTATGACACTATATTGTCATCATATTTAACAATTAAGCTTGAATCTAACTTAAATTAAAATAAATGATGACAAATTACATCAAAGTCTTGTACTATAATCTTTCCCACAGTAAATTTGACATTCAACAACTTCTCCATGTTTATTTGTTTTCACTTTGTTCATGCAAATGCACTTCCAAAAACCAATGCAAAGTACTTTCCCCAGGCTGAACTATTACGTAAGTCAATATTTATGATATTCTTTTTAGAGCAACAATTAATCATGACTAGACAACTAAAAATAATAATTGTAGTCATATTTTTGACTGTAATGGTTATATGGACTATACAGAAACAGAACACATAGTAAAAGACCTTTTTATAACAGAGACAGTAGAATTATTAAATCAAAATGTGAAAAACTATGTCTGATTTTCCTCAATATTAAACTTTTATTTTAAATATTCTTATTCTAAAAGACTTCAGTCACCACAATTCAACCTTCATTTGATTAATAGTGTATTAAAGTCTCAAACAATAAAAATAATCGTTGGATTGATCGACTAATCAAAAAAAAATTACTGTTGACTATGCGACAACTAAAATAATCATTAGCTGCGGCCCTTTCGTTTATATTTATTTATTAGCAGGCTCTTCAGTCCAGTGCAGTTGGCGTGTTGTTGGTCCAATGTTTCACTGCTGTTTACCTCGTCACAGTGACACACAGAAAGTGAAAGAACCACATGGAGTTTGACCAGCGCAGATACCATTCTGTTGATGTGCATTCATTACATGTTGTAAATGAGCTCATGGTACATTAAAACAGAGTCGAGCAGCAGATTCAGCTCTGACACTTCTGTTGAGACTGAGAGCGGCGCTGATAACAGTCTCCGCCCGTCAGCTTGTACAGCAAGATACCACCTTCTACTGTGGCCTGTGGGAATATCACTGACTTAATTCAATTCTGATCATTTCAATAGAAGTAGGATGCTTTTTTTGTATTCAATAAAAGCACCCCACTTGTCACAATAATTACTATCCAATTTATCATTCAATAAGTGATAGAATGGATCTATCTTTATCATGGCACTTACTTTGTGGGGGACTGAAATTTTTCTGCTGAGCTATAGACAATTGAATAAATAACTTGCATGACTCATAGATACAAAGTAACCACAAACTGTTTATTTCTTCTTTTTATTTATTTACTGCAGCTCACTTTTTAATTGATATTGTAATTGTATTGTCATTGAATAGCAGTTTTTGGGGATAATCTGTCATTTCCTTGGTATAAAGTAGTTTCAATATTATCGTTTATAGTATAGATTTCAGTAAATTCAACAATATATAATGTTGGTTGATGTCAAAATATCTCAAACAAATGTATTGTCGTGTTTTCTCAAACTATAAATAATTGAACAGAAAAGAATTGATTTCTGTTAAAAAAAATAAAATTCAGTATCAAACCATAATAATAAAAATGGACATAATAAAATATGTGATATGTCATTCCGTATGTGCCACTCCTGATTGCAAACAAGTCATAAGACCAACAATGACTCAGGCCGCATGCAAACACGGGTCGCTATAGTAACCAGTCACCCTCCAGGTGTAACCAGGTGTGACATTGAAATCTGTCGTGTATCAGGGCCTCGAGAGTCGCTAGTCATGGGCCACAGCTTGGATCACAATCATAAAAACTGAAATGTTGTTAACATACTTTGTAATTCTACCTTCCTTACAATATTTTTGTTGGTATTATTCTTGCTTTTTCTCACTCTGTCTGACTCAATGAGCAATTGAGCTATTTAAACAATTCTTTTTTATCCTCCAAGCTAATTATTAACTAAATTATTTTTATATTGCTTAAAGCTTTGTTTGCAGGATTCAAATCTTGGATGGTGATTGGCCTCATACTAACATTAAAAAAGTGGATTTAAGTTATAATAATTGGTGTAGTCAAGAGTTAAATAAAAAATGTAATAGTAATTGATGCTATAAAAAATACACAAAAAACTACTCCTTTAAACAACTATCGATAGTGAAAAAATCATACCTTTCCTTTTTGTGTTGAAAATATATTGTTATAATTTCTCTTAAAAGAAAAAGGAAAAAAAGTTTTTTGTTTGTTCACAGCTCAAAAACCACAGGACAGGATAACCACACTCATGTTCTTCTTAAAGACAATGAATTAGAACTGAAGATGGCTCGCAGTTAAGCAGCCGAAACACGTCAAGAAGGCAAATACATCGCCTACTTCATTGTCTTTAAGAAGAAGAACATAAATGTAGATATAATTAAAGAAGACATAATGAACATTGTTAGAGGACAGGGTAAGATCAGTCTCCTGCTCTTTAACTTGTCAGTGGCCCAAACTCACTTCCTTTCTCTTGCTGTCGTCTTGTCTATATGAGCGTGTTGTTATGTATCCACTGTGGGTTGGGTTTCACTCGAAGCGTATCTCAATGGGGAGGAAACCTGCTAAACAAGCTCACAGACAGTCTGTTTTGTTTCACTATCTCAAGGGTGATCTCATATGTGGCTGATGTGGGCGAGGTGGACCAGACTCTTAAGACTGTCTACTTTCTGCTGACAATATCTGACAAAAAGTTTACTAAATATTTCATAATAGGGCTAGGCTATTATTAATAATATTTACTCTTGTTATAAAAGCAGGTGGCTTGGGACTGAATTTGAACTTTGGAAGAATAATTGTTTGTGCTGAATGGCGTTAATCAAAAGTCTTGTCTTGCCAATTTATCTATTTTATAGATAAGCACTAATTCATAATGAACTTGACAAATTAAACACATTTCTGAAATTAGTTGTTCTGTGTGAAGCGAGGTCATTTGTTAGTAGAAAAAAACAAACTCCATTAACAAAATCATGCATAATCCGCACAAAAATCTAAGAAGCACTGGAGATAACAATTTAATCTAGTCACTATACAAACGTTTCAATCTCAACTTTGTTTCTGAGGAAAATGTCTCAATAATATATAACAAACAATACTCAGAACAGAGTTTGATTCCACAATCACTTTTTTATAGAATGAAATGTAATTTTTTTCCATCACAAATTGCATTGCTCAAATTATTATCAGTTATCGTTATTAATTTAAGTTTGATTCTTAACTTTCTAAATATTTTATTATGAATTAATTAAGCTAAACTAATTAAATTACATGAATTAAATTACTTGTTTGTTCACATAACTATTACTAATTATGTGTGTGGGCGTGGCCACGTCTTTTTATTGATAGAAAAAAAGGAAAACCCATTCACAAAGTCAACGTAATCGGATAAGCACACATTTTAAGAAGAACTGGAGAATAACGATTAGAAAAGATAGAAAAGCTGCCCAGGTAAGAAAAAAAAAAAACTAGTCAGAGCATTTAAAAAGTCTCTACAGAGAGTTCATGAATGGATAATTATGACAAGCGCTCCAGTATCAGAGCTCGCCTCAATTGGTAAACCCACTGTAAAACACCGCTAATTCACCATCAAATTGACTGGCACAAGAACATGAAAGAGACCAGTTGCTAAAACTGTAAATAATTTGCGTCAGGACACTCACCTTCCCACAAAATTCTCCAAAACAGAGCTCTTCCCTGCGCTTTGCCCACCGACCACTGCTATTTGCGGAAGGTCGAGGTTGGCGGTCTGTCCGATGGAGCTGAACGCGTCTTGAAGTTTGTTGATGAGGGGAATCAGGTCCTCCATACCCCGGTTCCCCATGGCTGCTTCAGCTCGGGAGAACCTTCAACAGGACGAAACACCAGGGGCTAGTGATCGCTGTGCTAAACGGGGCTAGGTGAGGTTAGCTTCGTAGCAAGGTGCTCCCGGGTTAATTTGAAGAACTCCCACGGCTGCAAACGGACACTGGCGCTTTCCCCGTGCGTGCGAAAATGCGTAAATGCGTCGTTACCAAGCGCTGTGTCAATTCATTTTCGTTTTAAATGTCGTTAATTAGCCAGACGGCCGAAACGGGACGGAAAAGTCGCATAACAAAACTTCCTCAACACAGATATCCGGTCAAAGGAGACGACATCCGATCGACGCCGGTGACATGCGCCCGCCTCCTTCGATCGAGGCTGCTGATTGGCTGAACGTGCTGTCATTCACTCTGCTTTGGCTTTAGCTTGAATCAAAAGGCGTGTTCTCAACTTCAAATGTTTCTCTGGAGCATTGAGCAAGCCTTTCTTTGAACAATAAAATCAAAAGTTATAATCCACCTGCAAAGCCAGGAAAGTGACCCACTTCAATCACCAGCAAAGTGACAACACATTTTATTTACAATGTAGCAAGATATGCCAACAATAAACCTCAATTTTATGTATTACTAATCGAATCAAGCAGATATTACGACTCTCTTGAAAATGTATGAGATTTAGAACCATAGACATTGTCAAGAAATTTGAAGTGAAGAGGAAACTTGTCGGTTTTTCGGTTGCATCCTCCTTTTACAAAGTATAGTCTCTTAATCTGATTTTCTATTGTAATTTTCATATTATTAACACCCTTTTCCTCAATCAAATGTTAGATGGTTGGAATTGCCTTATTTTTATTTTATTTTTATTTCATGTGTGTGTGTGTGTGTGTGTGTGTGTGTGTGTGTCATATGTGTCTATCATATGTTGTGCTTTTTTAAATTGACATTATTTGATATTACAATAAAGAAAAAGGGAGGAGTAGAACTAATTTCCCATTGGCCAATCTGCTCGTGCCTTTGCGTCACATGACCTCTCCAACATGGCTGCCACCACAGCACGCGCTGAAGAACTGATAAATACTTCAGAAAACAACATGCACTTAAAGAAAGCTTTGTCGGTGGTGTCGCCTCTTACTTTGAGGATTGTTGCCGAGTGTCCGGTGACAAAAGCCAGAGCTTGCGAGCTCATTTTGCCCCACAGCGCAGTGAACACCCCGGTTTTTATGCCTGTGGGCACCCAAGGGACCATGAAGGGGATCACTGCTGATCAGCTGGATGCCCTGGGATGCCAGATCTGCCTGGGGAACACGTATCACCTGGGAATGAGACCGGTGTGTATTTATGCATGTTGAAATCATAAAAATACTGCAGAATCTGAAAGGTGGCCTCATCATTTATTATTTTACTCAATGAAGCAACTTAAAGGAGCAATATGTAACCTTAAACTCAAGTCTAGCAAGAGACATAATCAGGTGAAGTTACTGATCAGTTACTGTTTGAGCAATAAAATCACCCGTAATCAAATAAATGCAAGATCAGTTTAATGCCATAATGTGGAACATTCTAAGGAGAACAATAACATCTTCATGGAGAACAGTAACATAGTGGACCTTAAAGGCTTACTTTGGTTTTTCTGTATTGATTTGGGCATCTTAGTTGTATTTACAATGAATTACTACTTCACATTTTACTTAATTCTCTCATTCTTGCACTGTCAGGGCCCTGAACTGATAGAAAAGGCCAATGGGTTACACGGGTTCATGAACTGGAAAAGAAATCTTCTAACTGTAAGTATGATTGTAACAAAATGTTGGTCAGTAATGTCTGTAATTAATAGCTGGTATAAATGTCTCCCCTACAGGACAGTGGAGGATTTCAGATGGTGTCTCTTGTTGAGTTGTCTGAAGTCACAGAGGAAGGGGTCAAGTTTAAATCTCCCTACGATGGCAAAGAGATCCTACTTACCCCTGAAAAGTCCATCAGCATACAGAACAGTTTGGGTAAGGAGAAGGGCTGGACTATTTTTTTTATTTTTATTTCATGTATTTATTCATTTTTATTCTGACTATAAATGTGCTGTTTCAGTTTTTAAATCGACTTTCGCTGTAATGCTTGGAAGGAGACTGAAATACAATCTGCTAAGATAGAACAAGAATCACAGGCACTTCATTACAGGCTCAACATTTGTGAATTTACCTTTTAAATATAGGTAAATTAACGGGGGAAAACTGGCTCTACAAAGGGCAATATTATTTTGTTTTGATTGTGATAAATCTTGCAGCCCTAGCATTGAATTTGTTGAAAAGACACACAAAAGTCATAGTGATGCACTTATCCTTGGCTTTACTGGGTTCCATTTTTGCTTTGCCTGTGTTTTAGGCTCTGATATCATGATGCAACTGGATGATGTGGTGAGCAGCACAGTGACAGGCCCCAGAGTGGAGGAGGCTATGCACAGATCTGTTCGATGGCTGGATCGTTGTATAGCGGCAAACAAGAATCCACACAAACAAAATCTATTTGCCATTATCCAGGGAGGTCTCAACGCACAGCTGCGCAAAACCTGTCTGGACGGTAATAACTCTCTAATTATGTATGTATGTATGTTCTTAAAGACGTAAACCTGCTTTTCTTGTTTTTGCACTTATCTCTATAACTCAAGCTTTGACACGTAGAAGCAAGAATTCATTTATCTGTAATATGTTAGATGGTTGTAAAGGAAAAAGGTATTTTTAGACACATTTTATAGTCTTACAATAATTTATTTTAATGTCCTTACTCTTTTTTTTTTTAAATATCTTAATTTTGCATGCTTTTTCACTTTTTGTAATAGTATCTAGTAGTAGTATCTAGTAGTATCGTCTCACTATTAAGATCAATAAAGTTCAATAAAAAAAAAATCACACTTTTTCTTTCTTATATTTATCAATCACATTCTATTTTGTCTTGATTACAAATTAATCAATATTAATTTCCTGAACATGAACAAAAACCTTTAATCATCGCCATTAACACAAAAAATGTATCAAATTTATTTTTACAAAGTCTGAATTCTACTGCAAACCAGTGTCCACATGCTTTTACTGACAGAGGATTGGCTATGGATTCAATATCACTGACAATTTAGAAATTACTGACTCTTCTGAATTTGAATCTGATGTAAGAAACGGGAATGTGAATTGTGAAAGAGATGTTGGAAGGGAAAAGGTAAAGGGGGGACGACAACACAAACAAAATTACAAAAAACAACACAACTATGACCAAACCATATGTATATTTAATTTATGTATAAGTATAATTCATCTTTTTACACCAAACCTCTAAATACATTCATTTACTGGTGCGTGATAACCCATTTGTTACTGACTTATTGCTGTTCCAGGTGTTTGTGAAGCCTCATTGATTTTCTGATTAACGTTGTGCTTTGTAGAAATGACCAAACGTGATGTTCCTGGTTTTGCCATCGGAGGCTTAAGTGGAGGAGAGGAGAAAGATGACTTTTGGAGAATGGTTACATTGAGCACAGACCACCTGCCCAGAGAGAAGCCCAGATACCTAATGGGAGTCGGGTAGGTTTTGTTAAAATGCTATTTTTAGGTTATAGTAATTTATTATCTTGTGATTCTGTTTTGGCAGGTATGCAGTTGACTTAGTTGTATGTGTTGCTTTGGGGTGTGACATGTTTGACTGTGTCTTTCCAACCCGAACAGCGGTACGTTTTTTATATTGACCCACAAATGAAAAAGTCCAGCTTATTATTACAATCATAAAATGGTAACTTAATACTAAACCGTTTTTAACAGTGCTCTGTTTCTTTCAGAGGTTTGGCTCAGCGTTGGTGCCCTGGGGGTCTCTCCAGGTCAAACAAAAACAGTTTGCTAAAGACTTCAAGCCTATAGATCCTGACTGTGAATGTCCTACTTGCAAAAGGTAAATAGAAACTAATTACTACAAGCCTGTTAGCTATTTGTGAGTATGGCCTTAATGTATTTGAAGTACTGGGTGTGTAGCAACACTGTCCCATCACCCCTTTGCCTCTAGGTGGCATTGTATCACAGCCCAGGTCAAGTGTAGGGTTAAGCAGATTTTACACCAATCATCCCAAATATCATGACAGTCATTACATTGGCTTATTTTTTATTTTATGTCAATTTTGAGGAAAAAATTCCTTGAATATCATACTATATTCTAGTGATCGACCGATACAGATTGTTTAGAATCCAGTAAATAAATATTTAGGGCTAATTTTGATTATTTCCCCAAATTATATGACTTGAATCCACTACTAACTCATCCTCAACCCTACCCTTTTTCTACTAAGTGGATATGAAAGTGTAGTCACATTTTGCACATTCACACACAAGTGTCAAAATAAAGCTTCATTCATATTCATTAAGCAGCTGGTTGGCCCAAACAAAATATTAGCCTCTGCAGGAGATTTACAGCCGATGGGCCAAAAGTGCAAATAAAGTGCAAATATCTATATGTGCACAGAATATTATATTCAATAAGTTTTTTAACAGTTTTAACATAATGTAGGATCTGTTATTCACTTCACTTGTCTGTGGTCATATTGTTCTGTCCAAGTGATACACCAGTACACAAGGCTGGATAAGATCATTATTAGTTATATTTGTATTGTTAAATTAATTGATAATAAAACATCTAAGTAGAGCTGCTCGATTATTAGGGTTCTAAATACCGGCTTGTATCATTTCATGCTCTCATAACTGATCAATATGGAGTGTTCAAGAGAAGTGCTACAGAGGCAATATAGTTCCTCATACTCCGTGATGTAAGATAAAATGAATAGAGCTGAATGATGGCGTTATAACACAATAATTATGATGCTGCTGTTGCAGACACAGCCGGGCTTATCTCCACGCGCTGTTCAAGAACGACACCGCAGCAATGCATCACATCACCATCCATAACATCTACTACCAGGTCAGTGGGCACTGTTATTATACCTGCAAGAACCTTCCAGTAATGTTTTTTTTATGTTCGTTTCTGTCTGAATGTGTGTGCCAAGTGTTAGTTTAAAAGACAAACACTGAATAATTTAAAATGCCACAACCACTTGGATTTGTTAGATAATGTTTTCTTGCATATTGGCTTTTTTTTGCCTTGTATCGGAATTTATTTGTGCTTGCTTCTAAGTGCACATTAATGCTTTTCTTTTAACTGGTATTATCAAAGGATGGTACTTAATCTGACAACTGTATTTCAGAAGACACTCTAATGTTAAAAGGCCATACAAGCACATTCTGAAGCATTTTTGTACTTTCATATCCTAAGGTCAAACCGGGGTTAGTGCTTGACTGTTTGGATCTAGTTAAATGGCATTTCTTAGACGCTATTACATCCTTGCCTTGCTATGTGAACATTTGTGCTTGCTCTCTCTGCGTTCCTGAATTACCGCTGACCCTAGAGTGCATACAGGATGTACTGCAAAGATGATTTCCCATTGGAGATCAATAAACACATCTGTCTTCTGCAGCTCACCCTGATGCGCTCTGTTCGCCAAAGCATTGTGGAAGGCCGTTTTCCTGAGTTTATACGGACGTTCATGAAGAAGATGTTTTCCTCTCCGGACCAGTATCCCAGCTGGGCAGTGGACGCCTTAGCATCTGTCAACGTTGCACTGGATTAAGCAAGAGATCAACAAGAGTTTTTCATGCCTTAACGCAACATTTTAATTTGACTTTTGTGTAAGACTGAGAAGCAGACATAACAATATTTTTTCAGTGATGAATGATGCAGCCCTTTGATTCCTGTCTTGTAAAGGTAGCTTTATTTTTAAGACAAATTCCTGGTCCAGTCATTAAAATAAAAACAAAAGAGTTCATTTATAGGGATGTCACAATATCAAATTGTAGTGTTAGGATTATATAAGGAAACAAACACCATTACTGACCAAACAACTGGGAAATCTTACCATTTCTTAGGTTACTATTCCTACTATTCATCACATTCAATGACAAAACAGTTCTTTACATTTAGATGCAAGAGAAAATAATAAATGTTGCCTCTAAAATTGTAACTATTATCATTATTTAATTCTTATGATTATTGTGACCTGAATAATAGGCGTTATTGATTAACCTAATAATCTTGACATCCCTAGTCAACATTTATAAATACATCTTATTAATATTGCCCAAACCATTTCCTCTGAGAACATGCAAACATCAGATTTGTATTTTAACTTGATCAAACTTTTTTATGCTGTCCGTCGTTTGTTTTTTACTCTTATTTGTATTGCTCGTTTCATATAAAAGGATACTGCCTATAATTGCCCTCTGAACCATCATGTTCTTTATTAGAGTCATAAAAACTGCCTTTCGAGTAGATATTATGGTAATGCACAGCCGAATGGGGTTTAAATGGGCTTAAAGACACAAACTATCAGCTCCCATTTACTCACACACTTTTTGTTGTTACCATGACAACTCAGACAGGCCCGCCCACTGGAAATGTTTGGCCTCACTGTCATCCTCTGTCTCATTACTTCAGGCTAAGAGCATTGCTGTGGCATTTTGTTTTTACCCAAGACAGACGTTCACTTTTTCTACCTCGGTGCTGCTGACTTCTTGTCTCATGTTTTAAATTTGTCGTTTCTTTAGGGTGTGTGCTTTTGTGATGGCCACAAGAGGGCAAAATATACAATTACCCTAGCAAAGCGAAGTTTAGAAATGACACTTTTGGTGTAATTTTTAAAATAAGTTTTAAAAGCTTTAATTGGTGAAAATTGGAATATGAGTGGAGTGCAACAGTTTAAATTATATTATTCTTGTGTTGTGGTTAATTGAGCCACAACTGTGGGCTTTTAAGCAGACATTTATAAACATTTATTCACACATTTTGTTGCTATGACCAAATTAATAGACGCTAATTAATAATTGCATGTTTTTGATTGGTGGCAAGACTCAATGTTACTTCACTCGAATCATTAATGGTTTGCCCATAGAACAAATCTATTATGTCTTACTGTGAGTCAAGAACTGCTCTGCCACATAGGCCGTTTGCAATTATCATGCAATGTGATGCATTCACAGTCGAAATTTAAAGTTAGACATTACAAAAATGGACATGACAACTTATATTTTCTTGCCTTTGTCTCAACTCATTCATATGTGTAAGAGCTATTTAATTCAACTCCCCTCTCAATTTTAAAACCTAAAGTGTTGTCTAATGAATGTGGCATTTGGTATTTGATTTGTTTTCATCTAACACTTACTATTATTGAAGTTTAGCTGTATATTTCTCTTTTGTCAGTGTGTGGAGTATCCGTGTTTGCCAATTGATCCTGACCAGAGGAAACGTCATCAATATTAATCAGTGAAAGTTAATTTGAATAACACCTGTTGTCTGTGCCATTGAGTCAACAGTTCAGTTAAGCAGCACGTTTTAGTTTCATTAGGGCTTTAATTGTGACTGGAGGCTGAACAAGATAAATATTGTGACCTTTAATATGTGTCTGCCAAACTAACATATGGTAAAACACTGTAGATAGATATGGGCTGTGTATTGAAAATGTGAGTGCATTTAAAAAAAAAAAACTTTAACTTAATTCTGTCAATTCCATGTACCCATGTGTCAGTTTGTGTTATGAGAAGACATTAACATTTACTATTTAAAGCAAACGTTCATTACATTTAGTGGATTTAGATTTAGAGAAAAGAAGACTGAGCATTTCAAAAACCCATGAAGCTACTGACAAAAATATATATAAGTATGCCAATAGGCTGTAAATTGTAAAATTAGGAAGAACATTGAATCTATTAAAAGATTAAACGCATATTGCAAATTGGAAATTGGAAACACTTGAGCACGTGGCTAAATAACTTCATCAAGTGACACGACTTGGTTAGCTGCTTTTTTTAAGTGTAAATAAGGTCTACAGTTTGGAGACATGACTTTCTGCAGCTGCTGATAGGATTAAAGCGTGTAAATCGCGTTAAGCGTCTGAAATTGAAGGTGTACAACAAATTGATTGGATGAAACCTCAATCCTGTGTTTCTGGGGGGAAAAAATACACACACGCAGTGCTGATTGCTGCCTCAAATTAGCCTGAGCTTTGAGGCATAACAATTTAAACTATGCAAAAACATAATCGGTCCCAAATTGTGCATTTATAGTGACAGGCGTTGTGAGCGTGCGTAACTGCCACAGCCCATGAGGACGTGCTTTCCATTCAGAGGAGCGCCCAAGATCGCCTAATTGTTCATGATAGTGTTTGTTCGTGAAATGAGAAGTGTCAACAGGAATGTTCCCCGCTGACTGTTGCAGATCTTCGTCAGAGCAGCCACTCCGGAGCTCGCGCTGGAGGCAGAGGATGCGAGCGCGGAGAGAAACAACCAGTTGCTCCTCAGATGTCACTGTCCAAGCGCAGCCTCTCATGCGCACCGTCGGATAAACGCAGTCGACCTGTTGCCTCCACGGGAACCAAACGCGGGATCAGCGGAGAAACACAAGGGAATAAGTTCATTTCTCTTCAAGGAGGAAACGCAAACACCGAGGATGAGACACATAATTGGATTTTTGTCTTCGAGTTGAACAGAGGGAATAGTAGTGGAGTTGGTTCCTCACTGTGGACGTGCTGCTTGCGGTGTAGTTTTGTCTCTGGGTGTTGAGGAGCAGCAGAAGGGGGACCATGGTTGAGCTGGAGAAGGATGTGCTGCCGTTGCCCCCTCGGTACCGGTTTCGAGACCTGTTGCTCGGGGATTGGCAGGCCGACGACAGGTAAGAAGACTTGGAACGTTTACGCACGGCGCGCAGAAAAAACCCGTGTCATTATTCTAATCAAGGATGACATTTGTTGTGCCTTTTAAGGTTTTTGATGTATCTTGTGCTAAAGGGCATTCCGTTCCTCCACTTTTCGTTAATTGTGACAGGTTGTGCAACAGGTTTTCTCTGGAAACAACCACTGCAGAAACCGATTTTGTCACTCAATTTGTGCGTAAAAACTTAAACAGCGTTGTAAAATGACTTATGAGAAGACCCAAACAGTCTCAAATCATATGCCATATGTCTTCATGTCTGCTCATTTCTTATAAATACTGAAATGCTGTGAACCATCTGCCACCTGGACAGGCAATCTCTGTAGGATCATCTCAGGGTAATTAACCTTTACTTACACCCCATTTGCAAAGCAGTACGGGAGCTAAAGTCAGTGGAATGCGTTGCTTAATTTGGCATTTTGCATCCTGTCTAAATGGAAAACGTTAACCTCCATTTTACGCACGATGTCTCACACTCACGTCTGTTGCCAGTTTGGTATAAGATCTTAAAACACATGCTTGTAGACTTGAGTGGGTGCTTGGGATAAGATAATTGAGGGGAAGTTGCTGGGAAAGCTGACCAGGTCCAGCTCTGAGAGGATTTAGAGGAGGCAATGCTGTAACTACACAACATGTTGCCATAGGGACACAAAATGAGGCTGTTTATAGTGTACACAATCCACTACATCCATTACTAACATTATTAATTCAAATGTGCTAAACAAACACACGTAGCCAAGTGGAATTGTTGCCTATTTTTGGTATTTTGTAACAAGAAACTATCTCCTATCTCTTGCATAACTTTGTGTTCCTAAAATAGATTGGAGATTTGTTGCCAAACATTTTGACCAGCTAAATAGCAGTTGAAATGATTGAAAATGGGTGAAACATTTACGATTTATACGAGCTGTATATTTACAAAATTATTTTTCAAGGCGGACAATCCATACGACACAACAGAGAAGATCTTGATGTGTAGAAGGCAAGAGTCAATGAGCTTCATAAAAGTGACAGCAATGGAACAAGGACTTAGTGTCTATCAAAGTAATAAGTGGACCAACCTTTTGGTGCCTGCAAAGGTTTATAAGCTTATAAACAATAAGAATGTTACTTTGGAGAAATGTTGTGAAGCTCAGAAATACTGTACTATGTGAATCCTTGTTCGTTCTGTGATATTATAACTGTATTTCTGTACAATTAGCAAGATTAGTAAAACTGTGTTTGGAACAGGGATGCCAAGATTATTCGGTTAATCAATAATTGTGATTGTTCAGGTCACATCACATAAAAAGTCGTAAGAACTGTTGGCAGCAACACTGATTAATTTCAGTTCAATTTATACTCTAAAAAAGTCAAACTACAGAAAGCACTTTTTATCTGTTTAATTGCCAGTGTTGTTACATTTTCACTCAGCATGATTTCACAAAGCTAGTGAGGAATGGTATGTCTATTAAACTTGTGAATGAAAGCAAACTAACAAGTTTGTTGAGTTTGAGTGCCAATAAACCTAAATAATTGTGAGCTTTCTTCTCACAACAGATGTAACATTTAACTTTTTATAGCGTAACATTCCTAGTTCATTGTTATCAAAATTGTCTAAAAGGCCTAATCCTGACAATTTCTATTTCAAGTTGTCTGCACTGAGACAGAGCTAATGATGTTGGCCCATGTAATTTCCTTTTTACGATGCTGCAGAAACAAAACAATTACTTTTAACCATTACCGTAGACTTTTTGACACTAGCATTACTAGCAGATACCAGCAGATTTGTATTTGCTGCATGGTTGCTTTTTCTTGTGTATTATGATTCCTATAGTGTTGAAATGTTTCCACATACAAAGTTTAATGTAGAGTATGCTTTTACCCTTTAACCCTTTATCATAAACCTCTGCATGTATTTTCGTGTGCAGGCGGCACATAAAAGGCAGGGGAAGTCAAAGATCCACACACAGGTCGAAGGTTCATCTCAAAGCAAAGGGGAAATTAGCCATTAGCTGATAGTAAGGCTGATAGGGAGCAGAGATTGATAGTGGCAGAATCTTTAATTATAGCTGAGTTGTCTGCCATGTCCCATTAATTTAGGAATATCCCTAATAGTGAAGACAATCCTCATCCTCCAGCCCTCTGTAGCTTATAGCATGTAATCAAATCCCAGGAAGCTGTTGAGAGGAAAACGGCTGCAAATTGCTATAATGTGGAGGTGATTTTCTTGTCTGTACGTCACAGTGGCATGCCATCGTGAATCATTTTGTCTCTTGTGGACGTTCATAGCAAGTAGTAGTAGAAGGAAATGCGGTTTGTATCAGTTTTTGTTTGTGTGTTTGTTTGTTTGTTTTTTGTGATTGCATTTTGAAGCTGCATGGCATTAAACAAATACATGTATTCATTGTTTTATAAGACAGTAAGGGTTAACATTACCTCTACTGAGACCTGAGACTTTGCACTTTAAACTTTGATCATGCACTTTACACATTTTTTAAACTTTTGCTTATTTCAGTGTCAAAATGTTTCCTGGACAGACTGTGTCAGTGTTTTTTTTTAATTCATGTCCATTGCTAGTTCATGTGGTTGTTTTCATTGTTTTACTCTACACTTGGAGCGTTTTGCACATGTTTTCTGATGTGCTTTTCAAACTTCCAAATGATAAATTAAATAAATTAAACCCTTTCACCATTCACCAATTTATACCACATTTAAAGCCTAATGTTCATCCAATTTAGAGACAATAACTTTAACATGCTCTTCACATCTTGCCGTACATGCTGGTTAAACTTTTTGTTGTTGTTGTTGCTGAACAGATTTTGAAGAAAGATTTAGATTCCATATCAAATATATGGAAATTCAGTTTTTGTGAATATGCACCAGCTTTTCTATACCGTGGACTCCAGTCTGGGCCGGTACATAATGTATCAGTTGCGATTACGATTTCTGTCACTTATCGACGATGCACAAAGAGGGATTCATTTTTAGAACTCAGTCTTGTACTTTCTGTAATTTTCAACTTTTATTTTTCAGTTTTTCATCACAAACTGCTCCTTGACTGATGGTCTACACTATACCAAACACAGTAATGATTCTAAAAACATGAAAATCTGTTATATGCACTTTATAATTGCAAAATACAGTACTGTCTCTTTTGCAGACCAGTGTTTTTTAAAATTCCTTCAGTATCTATTGTTAGTCTACAGTGGCCATCCTTTAACCCTCTCTTTTCTCCCTTCTCTGTCCTCTACATCAGTTCTGATTGAATGGTCTTCAAAAACTACTCTCTTCCTCAGTCCTTTTTTAAGAAATAGCCTGCATTTTTATCAGACCAGGTCTCTTCTGTCGAGCATTCCCTGACATTGACAGAAATGGATCCTTTTACCTCACTTTGTCAAGTATAGATAAGTATGTCCATTTTTTCTTCAGTCTACCAAGACTTTCTCGGCTTTTAGAGTGTGGACATTAGTTGTAGCAGCTCATATTTCAAGTTAAAATTTCAGTTCAACTGTCCCCAGGCAAGATTTGGCATTTGCAGTTTTTCATTGATTTAATTATAGCTGATAACTAACACCTAGGCTAGACATTGTTTTATGCAAATTCAACCTGGAGACTGATTTACCACCCGTGATTATGTAGCTTCAATATTGAGATTTTCAAGGTGTGTCCGCCAACTAATCAACCTCTTGCTGCTTTGATTTAGGTCAGAAAAGTAGAAACATTTTTTAATCGCAGCTTTTTAATATCCTGATGCTGATTGCAGACTCTCAGTTTATAAAACACAAAATTAAAATCTTATAGAAATGTGACCACAAGAGGATAACAAGCCAGTATTGTTTTTGCCTGGATAATTATTCACAAAAACATCTTGGACTATGCACACATCCTGAATTATATGTTAAAAGTCATGGACAATACTAGAAGTGCTCTGTATATTTATTATCATCGTGTGAGCACATGCAGGCGAGAGCAGACTTCACCATTTTTTGCATGGATTTTTTGTTTGGGCCACTGCCGTTGCTTTCCTGGCATTTTGAGCCATGTCTCATCCCTCTTACTAAATAAACCCAGAATAAAACTTTCTGAAAGTCTTCTGGCCTCAAAACAGCGAGTGGAGTTGCACAGAAAGTTCCTCACACAACGGATTTGGGACGGAAGTTGACAGACTGAAATAAAAGGGAAGTGGGTTTGTTCTGTTCTTGTGGTCAATTTTTGTTCAATACGGAGAACAACTTTGGCCACAACAGCTGCCTGTCAAGTCTTACCTCACAATAAGAAGGTCCCGGGTTTGATTCCTGGGTTAGATGGGGCCTGGAATTTGCACGTTCTCTGTGTGTCTCGGTTATGCCTATAAATTGCCCCTAGTGAATGAATGTGAGATTGAATGATTGTCTGTGTGTCTATGTCTCTAGGTTAACCCCTGTCCAGGGTGTACCCCGCCCGCCCAAGGTCCAAAGTCATTGGGAGAGGCTCCAATCACCCGCGAGGAAGAAGTAGAAAATGAATGAATAAATGCACTCATAAATGATACTGATACTGTTGTTTTTTAATACGATATGGTTCATTTGGAATACGGTTTTCTTGGATTTTCCTGCTTTAAAGTTGTTGTGTTGATGGCAAACAGTTTCATTAGTATTGTTTAGTGATAGTGATGTGATATTTTCTGTATCAATATATCGCTCATCAGTCTTGGGTGGGTTTTCTCTGGGCAGTGCAAAATATCCGAGGTAAATCTGAAGATGAAGAATGGGTTTAATGCAGACGATACATTTTCATCAGCACTTACTCGTTGTGAATACTTCCATACTCTGACCAATATTTTTTCAAATTTGCACCTCTAGTTTTACTCCTCACTTCTCACTCCGTGCAAGCCCTGAGTGCCCAATTACTGAATCCTGCTCCTAATTGGATGAAAAAGACAAGATTGTCCATTTGATTGCTGCACCTACATATTTCTCACCCAAACCGTGTAACTTTGATGTCTGCGCACAGAATCATTTAGTCCCTATTTCATGATGTACCTTTACCATCCAACATCAGTGGAGTTCATAGCGATGGTCGTGAGGTTGCTAAGAGTCCTGGTCTTATAATTGGCAATATTGTGTGTCTCGGTGGAGCGTAATGATGTATAGAATTCTGCTCATTTTGACATACTTTCTGAACAGAAACACGTTATGGGCAAAACTGTAAACAAAACACATGGCAAATTGAAATGTACTTTTTTAGAAAACTAACTATGAAATATCACTGGTGAGAAAATAAACATGGCTTGAGAAAAAATGCAGACATATTCGGTATGAAAATTGCAACTGAGGAAGCCTCTTACACTTTTTTTTCTTTCAAAGATGACTGTTCCTGACACCTCACAATCTAAATATTTTCATACAAATACAGACTTTTTAAAATTAGTTGTATAATGTATGTATGTAAATTTTCCATTTTGCGACCATTGTTGTCCATTGTAATTTTAGTCCAGGCCTTAATTGTCGGTATTTTGTGTCATCCATTTTATTGTGAGAGCCTTTTTTCCCTGCTGCCAAAAGAATGCTCCAAATGTATCCATTTATTGTGTCCACGGCAGGAGTTTTGAGGCCTAAGTACATAGTTCTGAAATGAATGGCGATATTATTGATCTCAGTCCAATATTTCTGAGCAACAGCACATTCCCAAAACATAATGATGGGCCACTTGCCACAGTTTCTCCAACAGTTAGAATTTCCTTGTGATTCATGGGCACTTTGACATGGTGTTATGAAAAAACGTGACACATTTTTCCAACTAAATTCTTCCCACACATGTGATTTTGTGGGATGTACATATATTTTCCAGTCAAAACAAAATATAGCCTACATTTTCAAGCATTTGTCTCGACTTCTGTGGCTGTACCCATAATGTTTTTACAATTTTGATGAAGTGTAGAAATGCCTGTGTGGTTTTCAGAGGACAACATTCAAAGCTGACACAGTGCATTTGTGATCTGGTCGGCCTCCAATGCTCCACAGTGCCGTTTCTAGCTCTCTGCCAGGATTACCATAGAAATGACTAGAGCTTTTTGTTCTTAAAACTGGTTGTCGCCTCCACATCGTCTCTCACTCAGTTGCTGTCTGATGTGGTCCCAGAGCTCATACCGCTCCTGTCACAACTCCTGATACTCCCAAAGCAGAGCCTAATCTAGTGAAGCCAATGTTGAGCATGATTCATAAATATGATCAATATCGATTCAGCGATGGCTTTACAGTGCTCTGGCCCCTGCTTGAGGAGCAGTGCACATTTTGTTGTTGTTGTTGGGTAGATAGTAGCTGAGGTGTGATTAGGTAATATGTGACCAAGTAGACCAAGTGTGGTGGCTGGACAGGTGCATACATTTGGGGCGGTAAGTGAACTATTGGAGAGTTCTATTTCATATGCACAATAGGCTAATTTACATTTTCTCAACAGCTTTGAAAAAGGGTTGGGAGGTACACACACAGTTGATGCCTTTTAACACATGTTCTGCTGATTTAAACACATTTTTTCTTTTCTTTGCCCAAGGCAATTGTGGCCTGTTGCCGAATGAGCCGTGGTAATGTGTGGACTTTATTAGAAACCGGTTGTGTTAACTTAGAGTTGCGCAAATATATTTACTGAATCCACAGCAACAAACTAAAAGGCAAACCACTTCTCAAACCAAACAATTGGCAACTCTATTTCTGATGTAACACAAACCGTTTGGCTACTGAGCCAAATGAAGATTTTCCACCAGAAAACAAAACAAACAAACCGCTTCTCCCGTTCACATTTACAGTAGTTGTTGTTGTTGTTGTTGTTTTTTTAATTGTTTGTACACTTAGGATAAATAAATGAATGAATACAAGGAAAATGGATAATTCAAAATGATGAAAGTTAAAAAAAGAAAAAAATAACAAAGTAAATGTTTCAAATAAGGTACAAATAAACACATAAATAAGATGGAAAGTAATTATAAAATGCCATAGTGACGTACTGCTGCTCCGGCAGGCGCTCATGTAGGTCTGAAGTGACATTTCTCTGCCTGAGTAATCTATTTTTTAACTTATTTTAATGTTTTATTGTTTATAAAAGGAAACATTACAGACTTATCTGTAAGTTCCATCTTTGTTTGTTATTCAGACAAACTGTCATATTACGACACAATGGACAAATATCTTTCCGATATCTGTATTGTCCAATATAGAGAGTATTTTTTGCAGATTGTGCCTGTGTCTGTGTGCTCATGTGTCATCATCATTTTGTCCTCAGTGCATCAGATAACTTTTTGAACCAACCAACAAGTAAATAAATGGAATTAGGAGAGCGACTATGCAAAACAATGTAGCTGTATGTTTGCACAATAATAAAACAAATAATTATATGTTCCAGATAAATGCATTTTTGTTTTTGTATTTGAAAGTGAAAAGTTAATTTTTGAACTTGGGCCTTGCTATGGATTTTAAAATCAAAATATTGGCATTGGCAAATAGCAGGTATTAACTCAAAAAGAAAAAGAAAAATCCCTTCCTCCAACATTGAGTTCAATCACAGCTCTCTCCCTCAAAGAACATGGACTTGCAGATAGCAGGTTCTTCTTAGCAGAAATAAGGGGAGGTTATTATATTACAGATGGCTTGAATCATGACAGAGTCACGGTGTGAAAAGTTGATTTTGTCAGATGACATGGTGTCACCAGAGGAAAACCTTTTTCATTTATTGAAAGCCCCATTTATACAGGTTTCTGCAGCTATACCACTTTCCTAAGACATGTTGTCAAAGTCAACAAGATCAAAGCCAAAAGGCTTCTTTTTGAATTTTATGAATCGTTTAAGTCATTCATTCTGACTCAACAAGAGGCAATTAGAGCACTGGCAAGTAGAGTCGGGGAGACCGGGATTGGTTGTTTATACATTTATATTTTTATATTTATATTTATACATTTTTGTTTTTTGAAATAGAAAGATCAAATATGATTTACGTTGCATGCCAACCAATATTATGTATTTCTATACTATAGTTTGAGCAAGGTATTGATTCAAATACATCTTTGAGGGGGATCAAATGGGAAATAAGAATTGTGATAAAATATAGTTTTTAGAACAATTATTTTATTAAAAATCAGCATGAACTAAATATCACAACAGTGTCCAGAAACATTTTGAATCGTCTTGATCTTGCTGTGTCAATGACACATGTGACACCAACCCCTTTAGCAGTGAGACAACCATCCCCAAGTTACCATTGGCAAACATTGTAAGGTAGCCACCACATGGCTTTAGCAAATGAGCTAAAACTGCTTTTAATACAACAAGCTTTTAATACAAAATGAAAAATTACTCAGACCCATAAAAATGACATAAATCTTTGTCATTTTGCTGTCTTTTGTCCAAATAAAACAATAAATACGTAAAAAGAAGAAGAATTGAAAGACACACTTAATTATATTAGTATGAAAACACAGCACCCTCTAGTGTGGCTATAATAAACAATGTGACAGCCCACCCATGGGACAACCAACCCTGGTCTCCCCTAATACGAGTGACAATTAGATAAACTAAGATCACAGACAAACCATGCTGTCGTTCATGGTGAAAAATGTTGATATACTATGGGAATATAGTAAAAGTATCAGAAATATTTACAATGGAATGTGAGTGTTGACAGAAGTAATGTACAGGAAACCTCCACTGTGAAAATCCAGTTACAATGCTGAGTGTGGTTTAATTGGGTGTCTGTGTGTAGTTAATGGATGGCAGGTGGCCTACGCTGGTGTAAGTGAACACAGGCTGACGGATGTCTGTTCACATTAATTAAAAAAGGAGATTCCAAAAACGGTGTCTTAATTAATATTGGCAAGGCAGGAAGTGTGCCAGCAGGTGCAGCTATTAAGGTGTTTGCTCGGAGGCTTCTCATTATTTATACATGTTCAAGAACATTCTCATCGGTCACCACTCACATTTATTATCTGTGACCCTATAATAATATAAAACTGAATAACTTTAAAGGTGCTCTATGTAACTTCTGTCGGTCACATGCTGTTCTGACAGTACGGCATTAAATTGAACAAAAGACTGACGGCTCAGCTCTATCCGACCACCAGCAGTCACTCACTCAATGTGTTTTCAACCTTTTTTGCACGCGTCTCTGTTGAAAGTATGCCGTCCACCAAAACATAATCAAATCACAGAGAAAAAACATGTCCAAGTTATGTCCGTGTGTCTGGCACAAGATAATGTGTCTGTTCTGCTTCAGGCATTTTTGGTCAGGACATGCCTAAAACTAAAAAGGGAAAGTAATACATTCAATTGTGTGGATTTTTTTTTTTTTTTTTTTACTCAAACTGGAAATTTGGAGATCCTTCAAGTCACACTAGTGTTCCCTGGCACTGACCAAACTGCCAACTTTTGGGTTGGTGGGGGAACATGAAGATCAGTCGTTTTAACTGTTCTTTGTTTGGGTAATCTGTTATAATGGAAACATAATTCTCTTTTATATGTGTGGATTAGTTTGTTTCTCTGGAAATATGTATTAACCTGACACTGATTTTCAGAAACAGTTTCTGAGCATACAGACAGACCTCACTCAACTTTCATTTGCTTAAACAAAAAAGATGGTCACTGTAAGTTCATGGGAGGAGCAGAAATTATTGTCCATAAGTTTTCAAACAAAAAAGTAAAAATGTTATTGTTTTTGTACATTCAGTCCCAAAGTAGCATATTGGCTCCAGTTTCTAGTTTAGCATAAATAGAAAGGGTCAGTCACATCCATGTCGAATCAATAAGAAGTAATACTGATAAATGTAGTAATGCCACATTTGAAGCAGTAGCAAAAAGTGTGACATTCACATCCAGTGTTCAGTCAACAGGGTTCTTTTGGCATGATGAGGTGCACAGTGTGTACCATCTTTGATGTTCCCTGAGCTTTTTACCCTTGACCGATTGATGCTGTTCAAATGCCACCATTCAGTCGCTGTGTTGAAAAGTTTGACTGCAACACCGTGTAAAATTTGACCATAATTAAAATGTTTTAGAGGTCGATCAATGCAAAGAACTTCTCATTCCCTGAGCATTTTTGTTACTGTCTCTTATCAACTTCTAACATGAACAAGAGCTCAATTGAAAAAACAGACAAAAATTGTCAAATTTTTCTTTTTTCTTTACCATCCTCTATCATCTTGCATTATAGAAGATGCTTGCATTATCGATGAAAATTAGACTGTGTGCATTTGAGTACATTTTGGCTTTTGAAAACATTGTAATAAAGTCTAAACTGCAACCCTTCAACTACTTTTTAAATGGCACTTAACTGTTTTTGCAAATGAACTCTAACTAATTAATTTGTTGTGAACTTGTGAATACGATGCATTATAACACTTAAAAAGTATGTTACAAACAACATATAAGGCCATTTTCTCCCCACTGTGGCACTTGCCCCAAGCAGTTGAGACAAAGACCGGCAGTGAAGGGTATGTCCCTGGAGACCCCTTCCCTAATAAGCCCAATATTGAATCTCCTGTGCACCCACTTTCTGTTAGCGGCGCTCTGTCGACACTTAAGCGCCCTCCTGCTGCACTGACAGTACCGTAGGGCAGGAGCTTGTGTCTTCTTTTCTTCTTTTAGCTTTTTCTATTCTCGTACGCCCTGTGGCATCCTGGCAGGGGTGATAGGCGACACTGTTACTTTAGAGTCGTGGCGCTCCGTCCCTTATTCCCAAACCATGTTAGTTTAATACACCACAGGAGTTGTCTTTCAAATCTGAGTCTCCCAAGAGATGTCCCAGACCGCCAACAGCTACAGTTCCTCCCATAAAGTCGTGGTTATGGCCGATCAGACTGAAATGATAAGATTAGATCAAATGTCTGCAAATGTCGGGCTAATGTGATGTTTGAGATGGGGTATACTGTGTCGTCTGTGTGTTTGAGAAGAATGCGTGTGCTTTTTGCCGTGTCTTTTATCAGCAAATAACAGATGTGTGTGAAGTGGTACAAAGGCTCCGTGTCTTGTTCCTTTGCAGGTAAACAACAAGTGTGTAAGCAGATCCCAGAGCAAGTACGGAGTGATCTGAGGAGCTGAGGACAAGAGCAGACAGCTGACGTCAGAGAGAGAAGCAGGGCAGCCTCCGATCATGATTTATGGAAACTCTAATCTGCTGAGGTCCTCCAGGAAACAGCTTTGAGTAATACACTGCCCACTTACTTAATGTCAGCGTCTCGCAGGATGCATTATATGTTTGAGAGAGAGATGCAGTCTGTGTGGCTCAGACTGAGGAAACTAAAATGTGCCAACAATTCTTTATGTTCTTTACTGTTGTGGAAATCTGCTATAGTTATAACTGCACAAGGTGAGACAGAGGCAGTTGGTGAGCGTCTTCCCTCAGTTCAGGGATAGCCTGTTCAAATCTCACTCAAAGTGCATATTGTCATGTCTCGACGTGAGAAAGGAAGGGCATCCAGTATAAAAATCCGAAAAGGAGCCAAAGTAACAGAAACAGTCAATTTGTAAATAGCAGCCAAATACTGTTTTAAAATAACTCAACAAGGAACATGCTGAAAAGGAACTGCATTAAAGCCAGGAACTACAACAAGCCGGCATTGAAACTCAAAAACTTGCCAGTTGCCGGACAAATTGTTTCTGAGGAAACTGGTTTAATTCTTGTATGTGATGATTACATCTGATGAAGGAGGTAGTGTTCTGGGTCAAGGACAGTCTGTAACAAGGACTTCTGAATCCACCAGGGCACACTTTTCCTTTGCTTAAGTTGTCAGAGTAGCCCTGGGAGGATGTGCAATTTGTATGGCTCTTAAGTTGTACGTCTATTCAGTGTGCACAGCTCTCATTTGTGGCCTGTGTACGTTGTTATTGAGTGTCTCTGTGTGTTTCCCTGCCACAGTGACCCCTTTTACACAATGTAAAGACTTATATATTGCTCACACGTGCAGGGAGGAGGACCGAAATCATGCTTTCTATTTCTAACCAAATTTAACAGCCTTTACGAGGATCAGCTTTATAGGTTTTCTTACTCAAGTTATTTGAACACTGTCTGTCAAACGTATTAATTTAATGATTTCAGAAGCCGCTGCAGTGGAGAATATCAATTACACGGCATATCCACAATTCTCATACATACATGTTTGCTACGTTTGTCACATGGGAGCGATAAATTGGCTGTAATGCTCAAATGAGAGCCTGAGCTTTGCATAAAGATAGAAAGAAATGCTTTATTAAAGAAAATTGTGGAGAATAGAAAGATAAAATCTTTATTGTCTCTGCCGTTTAGATGATAATAAACTTCTCTGCAGACAGGATTTGCATTGTTCATTTATCCCACACTGGTGAGCCACAACAGTAGCCACAGTTGCACTGGAGACATGACTTCTAATCTGCACCATCATCCTTTTCAACCACCAGTATTTTCTCAATGACATACATTAACACGGGATGTGTCTTTGTCATGGAAACAACAACCCTAAGCACTGGTTGGACCTTGGGTTGAACCTAACCTCTGATAAAGATGATCACTTTACAGCCCTGAACCACTTTCTCCTGGGGCTCAGAGGCCCGAGGCTCGTCTGACCACCACCCTCACTTGAACACGCACACAGTCACACAATTTTGCTTTTGTTTTGTCATTGTCAGCTTTGATTCTCTTGACCGGGCTGACACTGGCCACTCACGCTGAGACGTATAACGCATGAGAATTCACAATAAGCAGCATTCAAAACAATACGGCCACTTTGAGTTTTCTTCACGTCATTATAACAGCTGAATGGTTTAGCTGAAAGAATGGCTGTTGTATGATTTAAAAGTTCAGCTGACTTTCTTGTATGGAGTTATTTGTGGGTTGTGTGTGGAGGTGATCAGAGGCTTGGCTGCTGTGCATGAATACATTTAGGTTGCACCAGTTTCTTCGTCTCTGTCATTATCGGGCTGTGCTGTGTCATTATGGAGCTAAAGCATAGGAGGAACAGCAGGGGACGAGGTTGAGCTGTCTCTAGATCCTCCTCTGCCTCAGTCTGTCTGTCTGTCTGTTACACTGTTACACTCAACCTCATGTCCACGTCGCTCTTGTATCCTAATCGCATTACTCAAATCAATTCATTGTTATTTCACAGTTAGGAGAGAAAATATTGATGGAGATGTAATTTTAATGTCATAAATGTCTATGATGCGGAGACCCAACGTTTCTTGGAAGGGCCTTCTAAGTTACAGGTTACAGCACATTTTTTCTGGTACCAAGGTCCTATACAGTAAGATATGCTTAATTTAAACTCAATTTTATCCAGTATTTGGGCTTTCTTTTGGGTGATTTCTTGGCTAGAACGGCTAGAACTCGGGTAGCAATGACGTAATCCAATTTAACACCTGGTCCATACTTTTTAGACCTTGAATAGTAAAAGTAATGAATCGGTTATGCAACTATTTGACCAATCAAACATTTATTTCTATTCTACATGGACACTTTTTAAATAAATTATGTACCAAATAAAGGTTAAAATATGGTGAGTGGCTGACTTTTAGGTGGAGAATACTACAGAAATTGTTTATCCTGTTTTGACATTTTTATCTTATAATGCCACTGTTTTGTTAAACATGGGCTTTTGTTTGTGTTTTAGAGTCTGTATTGTCCAAAAGGATTACAGTGATCAAAATATGATTATTTTCTTTCTTTTTACATTTTTTATTCAATTGTTTTTAATTATCATTATTCTTTTGTATGGCATTAAAGAAACATTAAAACATAACAAAGACACACAGAGAGGACACTAAGAGTTTTACACAGTCCTAAACATGAAGTCCGGCACAATCATTTGATTTTTTTCAAAGTCTATTAAGTCTGTTTTTTTGTCCAAATGTATCTTCCTTCATTTTTCGAATGTCAGTTAAAATGTCTCATATTTTATTGAAACATATTTAAAGCATATTGTTTTACTTGAATATCTCATAATATCATCATTGCAGTGGTACTTACTATCGGCCCTGTCTCCCTCTCATGATGAATTACTTTAAGTATTGCTTTGCAACACCCTAAACATTTGATTTGTGTCCATTGTCCTTTCCTGTCAGCTTTACTATCTTGTATTTGTCTTGAAATAAAGCCTTGGCATTTTTAATGTGTTTCTTTCCCCATCGCTCCCTTTAGATTAGAGATGCTGACTCTCCATCTAGCCCTCAGCTCAACTCTTTATTGGCCCATATTTCCACTTTACTTTCCATCCTGGCTGTACACTCAAGTGGAAATCTTGTCATTTAGAGAAACGCACCAAGAACAAGATGACCTCCGAGAATTAGCCGCTGTCTTTGTGTCCTTATGGAAGTCTAATACAGTTCATCTCACCGAATGGCTGAATGCTTTGTAGACTTTGAAGAGTGAGGACATGCATGAATAGCTGTAATCACTGTGACTTTTGTGTGTAAGGAAACAAAGGGGAAGATTGGGACATACAATAGGTCTTACTACATTGACTGTAATGTAATGACATAATGTGCTTTGATATTTGGCAGTTTTAAAGAGCTACAGAAACATGTATATGGACTGTATCAATAGATTAGACCTTATGGAAAGTATTTTTTTTTTATGTTGTTACGGATTTATAACTATTTTGTTTTCCTGTGTGTAATCAAATCAGCACAGCCATTCACCAGATTCTTCCAAAACAGTGATTTATATATTGATTTAAACATTTATCCATGCTTAGAACCAGGACAAAACATCCATAGGGTTCCATGTGTTTTAAGTGTCAAATGCCCCATCATACCTTAGATTTTCTTTCTTTGCCTATTGAATACAGACTGAAAGTGTTGCCACCCCTGAATTACTTTCTCCCCAAGAAGTATTGCAATTCCACATTTTTTGGTATACACATGCTTATTTCCTTTGTGTGTATTGGAAACACAAAAAAGAAGAAAACAATTGCAGATTTGACATAATTTCATACAAAACTCCAAAAATGGGCCGGACAAAATGAATGGCACCATTAATTTTATACTTGATTGCACACCCTTTTCCCAAGTAAATTTTAAGGTGTCTTGACAGGTGTTTAATGAGATTGAGATATGGATTCATTGCTGGCCACAATCTCCAGAAATTTCTTGCCATCCATTTCTGGGTTTTTAAAGTATGTTTGGGGTCATTGTCCTGCTGGAAGACCCATGAACCCAGCGTTCTGACACTGGACCCTACATTGCGACCCAAAATCCTTTGGAAATCCTCAGATTTCATGATGCCTTGCACACAGTCAAGGCACCTAGTGCCAGAGGCAGCAAAACAACACCAAAACATCTTTGAACCTCCATCATATTTGACTGTAGTGTTCTTTTCTTTGTAGGCCTCATTCCGTTTTTGGTAAACAGTGGAATGATGTGCTTTACCAAAAAGCTCTATCTCATCTGTCCACAAGGCATTTTCCCAGAATGATTTAGGCTTACTTACACACATTTTGGCAATCTGCAGTCTTGCTTTTTATGTCTTGGTGTCAGTAATGGGGTCCACCTAGGTCTCCTGCCATACTGTTTCATTTGTTCAAATTTTGATGGATAGTTGGCGCTGACACTGATGCACCCTGAACCTGCAGGACAACTTGAATTTCTTTAGAACTTCTTTGGGGCTGCTTATCCACCATCCAGACTATCCTGCATTGCAACCTTTGATCATTTTTTGTATTCCGTCCACATCCAGAGAGATTAGCTAGTGTCATGGGTTGCAAACTACTTGATTATGTTGCGCACTGTGGACAAAGGAACATCAAGATATCGGGAGATGGACTTGTAACCTTGAGATTGTTGATTTTTTTTTGGTTCTCAAGTCCACAGACAGTTCTCCTCTCCTATTTTTGTTCTCCATGCTTAGTGTGCACATAGTGCAAAGACTGAGTTAACCTCTCCTTTTTATCTGCTTTCAGATGTGATTTTTATAATACCCACACCTGTTACTTGCCTCACGTGGGTTTAAAGTGAATCACATGCTTAAATAAAGTTATCTGTGCCAATAATTTTGTCTGGCCTGTTTTAGGAGTTTTGAATTTAAAATTATGTCAAATTTTCTCTTTTTTGTGTTATTCTGTACACAAAGGAAATAAACATGTGTATAACAAAACATGTCACATTTAAATAGTTTTCAGGGAGAAATACTTCAGGGGGCACCAACACTTTAAGTCATGACTGTATTTAATGCTTGATGTAGTAAAACCTTTCATTCATTGTTTTTCTTTTTTTCATTTTTTCTTTCAGTTTCTCAGATTAGAGCTGTTCCCCTCTGCTGGCAACACTGGCAACAGTGCATGTTGAAATGGCAAATTAGCAGCGTAGCTAAAGAAACAAATAAATGCTTGATAGAGACAGCCGAGGAGTTTTGTATTTTTGTCAAGCCAATGGCAAGTGATTCAGGTGGGTCAATGTTCAACCTCAAAACATCACAATGTCAAATGTCTTGTGCAAGGATTATTATGAGATAAAAACATCTCAATATTAAAATTATTCACAATTACTGATATCACTGTTATTCCCATTGTCTAATATATCACAATTGCTCTATGTGACCTTTATGACATCTGATCTTTTGATAAAGTAAATCTAGTAAACTAAAACAGCATATAAAAATGCTCTATACATTGTAAAATTAATTAAATTTTTGCTCATAAACTCAACATTCTATTCATTTGAGTTCTTACTATTATATTCTAACCTAAATAATCACATACAGCATATAACTGATTAATCTTGATTTGCCTGCCTTTTTATGGGTTGACCACTTTACTCATCAGTATCTCGTGAATGGCGAAGTCTAGTGCACTATTTGTTTCTATCCTTCTCAGCTCTTCTCATATCTCAGAAATAATGTTACAAGAACTTGCAGACCATATTCTGTCCAATGGTATAGTCTTTATTTAAACAGTTGTGTTAAATGTTGTGTTCAGTAATTATTCACTGGCTCGGTGCTGACATTTGGTCCGTTTAATATTGCATACATGTTGCTAGATAAGTCCCTATTCCATTAAGATCTGCTATTACAGCGCCTCTAAATATTTGTGATAGATTTTTTATTTGATTTTTCTGTGCATAAAAGAAGTCATGCAGGCACATTGATTACCCGTGTACAACTCCAACACTCACTTTATCATCACTTGCGACTGTGGCTCTTACGTGAGCTTTTGCAAACCATTTTCCAATCACATTTGACTTCATAGCGATTTCGAGAAGTCACTGAAGCATAAATTCATTTTCCCTGTGTTTTTTATATGTGGAATTATAAAGACACTCACCATGTTGGCCGAATACACCAACATCTGTTGACATGGCATGCGGGAAAAAAAAGAGAGACAAGGGATGCTGTGTTTCCATGACAACCACAGAAAAGTTGACCCCCTACACCACTGTAGCCAAAATGTTGGTACTGAGTGCATGGAGTGAAGTGGTCAAATAATGTACTAAAGTATTAGTGTTGTGAAGTAAAAATAAGCTGTTAAAATATTTAATGAAAATAACGGTTGAGTCTAACTTTTTATGTAAAATTGTATGAAAAATTACATTTCTGGAAAGTCAAATATAACTTTTGCTATCTGTTTGCTGAAAACTTTAAATTATTTGTTTACTTGTGTTTTAAAAAATGCCAGCAATAGAGATTATAATCAAAAGTAATTAATTGAATGTTATTTGCCATTTTTTTGTTGTAAGCAAGCTGCAAAATTATTCAAAACAATTTTTAAAACAGAAAACAAAAAAGCTGGGAATTCACTCCCTCAACTACTGGGAAACACATTTAACACACTGTGTCAGAAAGCATGGGTCAATGCCAACTTCTGTCCTTTACAGCTTTATCGTTTAGTTGAGATGTGGAAAACCCTATTTCTAGACAAGAACAAAGCATTCACATTTTTGTTTAATGATTTAACGCACTTCATCCTAAAAATTTTACTCAGACGGAAAAATAAAAGTGTGATACAATAATACATTCCCGCGAGAACATTTCTTCCAAATGTTGCCGTGGCCTTCCCATGTGACAGAGCCCTGGGTGATCCACTCACCCCCAGCAGCGCCCCTTCCTGTCCCCTCATACACTTACACAACAATGGGCTGCCTCACTTTCATCTGTCCATGTGCACTGTTCAGTAGACCCCCACCAGGACGGCTGTCTGGCCTTTTTTCATTTCACTCTCCAACCTGAGTCACCACTTCTCCATAGGATGAAAGGAAAGCCCCCCTCTGATATGCTGGTCAGAAAGATAGCATAGTCAACACTGTTATGTCCACTCACATGTGCCCCTTCGTTGTGGTAAACATTATTACGTTATTATTACTTGATAGGTGTGCCCCCCCTGCTGAGCTTGCATGTGTAGGTGTGTGTTTGAGTGTGTGGGCTGTATGGACAGGAGGGGGGCCTGGATACAGAAAAAGGGGGAGAGAAAGCCCAGTAATTATGGCCTCCCTCTATGAGCAGAAACATCAGAGGGAAGTCATTTGTTGCTCTATATTTAATCAGAGCAGATAACAAGACTGACTACAGCTGTCTGAGCCCATGGGCAGAAGGAGGACACGCAGCACAGCCATTTCCGCTATTAAGGTTTAATACCGGCTGGGCTTTTATTTCTATACTTTTGGTCAACATCACCTTTTAGCCCTAATTTGTGCACATTTTTACAACTTGGTAGTCTGATTTTTAGAAATGTTCTTCCAAGGTTCAGTCATACTTAAAGGTTCACTATGTAACTTGTCTTGTGGGCGGTCACCTACTTATCATTATGGCCATGTTTGCTTGCTTGGAATGTTCCAAAATATTGCATTAAAGCTGGGTATACCCATAGACCGTAAAACAGTGGACTATCAGATCTAGCCGCCGCGTTCCAAACAGGAAGTAACCATGGAGGCTGTTCTGGATCCATCCAGCAAAGCTTCCATTCACTTTCTATTGGGACATTAGTGCCCTTTACTCTGTAATTGCTTCTGTCAAGCTCACCATTTTGGAACTAATGTCCGTTTTGACACACTCTACCCAATCCTGGTGTTAGGTGTTTTGTGTTTCGTTAGGTTCTTCATGAATCAAGTTATTGGCAATAATAACTGACCAATCAGGTGCTTACTTTTCCAGAAGCTGATTTCGCTCACATTTGCAACAGGCTTGATTGACCGCTAACACCGCACGTTGCCGCCGTCTCCTCCCAACAAGGGGTGGAAACCGTTAACAACCTCACTCCTGATTAGTCCGTGTGGTTGCCACGATACACACTCGGCTCTCCAAATATGGAGTCTGGCTCCACTAACTGCTAGCCGCGATTGGCTTCATTTGGCTGGAGCCAAACGCTATGGGTGACATCACACTCTGGATGTCCAGTAATTTTTATACGGCCTATGGTTCCTACCCTCATCTATGATCATGAGCGTTGGGTAATGACTGAAAGGACAAGGTCGCAGATACAAGTGGTCGAAATGAACTTTCTCCACTATCTTAGAGGGTGAGGAGCTCAGTCACACAGGAGGAGCTCGGAGTAGAGCCGTTGCTCCTCCATGTCGAGAGGAGCCAGCTGAGGTGGCTTGGACATCTGTTCAGAATGCCTCCTGGACGCCTCCCTCAGGAGGTGTTTTGGGCATGTCCCACCGGGAGGCGGCCCCAGGGTAGACCCAGGACACGCTGCAGGGACTATGTCTATCGGATGGCCTGGGAACGCCTCTGGATCCCCCCAGAGGAGCTGCAGGAAGTGTCTGGGGTGAAAGGGAGCACCTTAGACAGCTGCCCCTGCGACCCGGCCCTGGATAAGCAGAAGAAGATGGATGGATGAGTTTAGAGGAGGCTTTCCTGCTTCCTGAGGATGAGTTTAGAGGAGGCTTTCCTGCCGTGTCCAGGCTTGAGTTGGCGCTGCTTCTTGGCTCTCCAGCATCCTCAGTGGTTTAGTGCTGTGACCTCAGTGCACCCATGCCCTCTCAGCAGAGTGGCCAACAAGTCTTCAGACTGGCCTTGATCCCCGACTGAGCAGAGACAAACAAAAGTGTAAGAGAGTGTGAGGAGGTGTTTACGAAGTAATATTTGTGTGCATTATAAGATTGCTGCCACTGTGATTTTCTTATTGATCTTAGCTGCTCCCTTTATCTTTAACAGTGTTCACAGCCTCTCCTTTGGCAGATTTTAAACCCTTTTTCCATAATACATGAATGGTGTGAACAATGGTGGTTGATTGTCTTGCTCAGGGACACAGCATTTTTTTTGGCAGTGCATTCTAATTCATATTTTGATTCTACCGATATTTGATATGGACTTGACTAAATGTTGCCCTTGCGTGCTTCTGTTCCTCTGCAGAGTCCAAGTGGAATTCTATGTGAATGAAAACACATTCAAGGAGCGCCTCAAGTTGTTCTTCATCAAAAACCAAAGATCCAGTGAGTATGGGCCAGCTTGTCTGTCCGTGTTCATTTAAACAATTTCTGCTTTGAAGTTAGATATTTATATTTGATGTTTGAGTCTCAGTTCATTCCAAATAGTTAGCTGATAATAATTCAAAGAATGTGCCTGTCAAACTGCAGGATAGATTTTTTTGCACTTCCTGGACAGACCTACTTCCATTAAATCCTGAAATTTAGATATCTTCACTGTGTGTTGTTTCAAAACATCATCAGTGGATCACAGCACAAAAAAGAGCAGTGTTTACATTCAGTATAACTGCAAAACAATGTACAAGCAATACATGTCTGTGGTGACATCTTACCCACAATCGCCTTTGGGACCAGTTAAATGCTCTTCAGCCCACTGAGCTTAAATCTTGAAGAAAAAACACAAAGTTGAAAGTGGAGAAATGAATCTTGTTTCTATAGATACTGTATGTCAAGTACTGAATAATAGGATCAAAAATATTTGTTGAAAGGATTTATTTCTTGTGGATGACAAAAGACAACAATCACAATCTCCTGTTACAGTGATACACTATTTTTTTGTTAAAATTCATTCAATTGGACCTTCACATTGTGATGGAACAATGACTGCTGTACATTTCAATTGATTTGCCTGGCCTCCATTTTAATCTCTATGTATTAGTCAATACTGTTGATTAGTCTGGAAATGCCGCCACACTATTTGACTTCATTTGATCATTTGATAGATATTGAAAGATAGTGGGAATGGGTGGTCAGGCTATAATTTTATTGGGTGCACAATAATGTTCAGCTTAGTTCCCAGTAGCCTATTTTCCCCATCACAAACATCCCCAGTTGTATTAGGATTAAAAGTGTAACCATGTGAAGCAATTTAATTGCATTGTGTGAATTATTATGGCTTATATTCATCTCAAATCAACAGGTGGGCTAATCATTCTTTGACGGGGTTACCAATGGGGATCATGATCATTTTTTTTGCAATTATTATTCATTAGCCTAACTATAAATCCGATAATTACCCAGTTGTCGTTTTTGGCACGTTACCTGCCACTATAATGATTAGTTATTATGTGAACAAATATAAACGCCAAAGGAAATAATTCATTAATAATCCAAATAATCAGCATTAAATATTTTTTTAGATTTAAGCTTTCACCCCTTACCTGTAATGAGTCTGTGAGAAAAGCACTGGAACCAAAACAAAAAAACAAACATAAAATGTATATTAAGAATATTTGCCTGAATGATGCTGACTTGAAAATATGTGACAAACTAACACAATTTTTAGCTACCACCAATTGGGCTAAAAAGCTGCATTAGGCCGCTAACCTGTATTTTTTAGTTAAGTTTGAATGAATAGACCAATAAAAGTTAGCCCAACATCGGCAACAAGCAGCAACAGGTTCTAACCCACAACATGGTATCTTTTTTACATGGTTGTAAAAAAGATACCCCTCTTTTTTACCATGTTTTAAAAAAAACATGTTTTTTTTTAAAACACTATATTAAGTACACTGATTAGTGTAAATTGTTTAAAATTATTTGTGTAAAATGTTTTTAGTTAAGTTTGAATGAATAGGCCAATAAAAGTTAGCCCAACATCGGCAACAAGCAGCAACAGGTTCTAACCCACAACATGGTAGGTAAAGTAAGTAAAGTGAAATATGCTAACGTTTAACTCTTTTTTGATGTGTCATTTAGTGAACAACTACACGCCTAGTGGTAGAAAGTGATAGAAATTATTATTTGTTTTACCATTTACTGTCTGTCAACTAATGTTAATACAACATCAGCTATTCCCATTTTAATTCTTGTTGATTTGTTTCTGTCTTGCAGGTCTGCGGGTTCGAATGTTCAATTTTTCTTTGAAAGTGCTAAGCTGCCTCCTCTATATCGTCCGAGTGCTGCTGGATAATCCAGAAGAAGCCCGACAAGACTGGTAAGCAATGTCATAGTTGTTAACAACCAGTGGCAGAGGTCAGCTAACAACAGGATATTCTGCACTACAGCGATCCAGTGTGGTCAGATCCATTTTGGATGGGCTTAGGTTCAGTTCTGTGTTTTTTGTAAGGGTAGAAAGATATGATATGATAAAGATATATAACAACTTTAATTGCACTTTTTGTGGTTTGACCCCTGCAGTGTAAGCGGAGTCAACTGTACCAAAGTGAACGCGTCATTTCAGCGCTGGAATGAGTTTGACTGGTAAGACTTTAATTAGGATTCAGGAGAGATGGTTAACCCACACCCCCTGGAGAAAATGAGCATCTCCACACTGAACGGAAACCTCGTATTACGCGATCAATGAAACGTTGCTAATTCAATTCTTAATGTTGATATGCAGCATTATGTATCCATGTTCATTTGTCACCATTGGGCAGTCATTGATTATCTGTCAGAAAAAGACTATCTAGTAGAGTTAAGCTTGTAATATTCGACTGGGGGAATTGGACAGACGCTGGCAGCAAATCCAGAAAATAGACATGAACCAAGACATATATATATATATCTATATATATATATATATATATATATATATATATATATATATATATATATATATATATATATATATATATATATATATATATATATATATATACAGCAAGACTTTAGCTCAGGACCTATTGATCTAATTGGTGCGGGTGATACTGGCTAAGCTCTGAATTCAAATGAGTAAGAAGTCTGACAGTGCATACGCAGGGAAGGGATGGGCTCCTTCTGCTGTGAGCTGAAGACTCCAGGCAGTTCGGCAAGCAGCCACCATAAACCTCCAGGGTATCTTAATGGGAAAAAGACATTTATCTAGCTATAGGCCTACAAATTACATTATGTCTGTTATGTTAAGTTCACAATGACTGAAGGTTACATTACGCACAGTAAGTGTCAGCCAAGGACAAGAAAGAAACACAATTTTGGCTTAATTTGTGTAACAATTGAAGCTACAATAGAAAAGTAGATAATGATAATGCTAGTGGTTCCCAACCTTTTTGTCTCAAGTATCCTCTAAGCTTTGTCTCACACTCCAAGTACCCCCTAACTCAGTTTTTAAGCTAATAAATGGGTTTACTAGTTATATTAATTATTACTATCATATGCTATTTCAATGCTATTTATGTCGGGCAACATTGTGATAAGCAGTTTGAATATTAGGGTCTCAATTTAGTTGAATCAAAATACAAATTCAAATAGTTCAAATTATAATATATTATAAGACTACAATTGTTATCCATGCATATTAATCTTGTTTTCTATTAGCATTTAACATTTAAGGTTTATTCATTGCTAATGGACATGTTAAAAATATGCTTAACTAAAAGTACAGGAAAAATTTGATATTTTTCAAAAAATTGCACAGCCCTAGTATTCACCCCAAGCTGTGCAATTAATAATAATATAAAATTGTGATTTCAATTATTATTCAATTATTATTACTATTCAATTACAAAAATGTGACCGTAAAAACAATGAATGGCCTTCTTGTTCTAAGTTAGAAGTGCACTCCTTTTGCCTCAAAACCTGCCGTAAAGGCACTTTTCTAAATACAATATAAAATATATTCAGTCTATACTTTCTCTATAGAATAATATAGAAGTGATTGTTCGAAATAATCGTAATTTCAAGTATGAGCCAAATAATCATGGTGATAATTTTTGCCATAATCGAGCAACCCTAGTATTCACAAGATTAATATGCCTCGTGATGCATCCATACCATGCCCACAAAGTAGTCTATGTACAATGTAAGTCTTTATGTGTGTCATATTTCAACATTTATTTGTCTTGTTTTCCAGGAAACTAATCATCTGGGTGGATAGACCTCTGCCACTTTGGGCCTTGCAGGTTAGAGAACACCACACTCCAGAGTAAACCATTTGTCTGCCTGTTTATGGTGGCATAGCCATACGTTATCATACAAATATGAAACTGAATGTGTTTGGCTTTTTACATAAACACAGATCTGTTTACATTGATCCTTTACATAGTGATGACTGCAAATAGAGCGCCTCTCTCATGGACCGTCCCTGGATTCACTTAGAGCCGTTCCCGCTGTCGTTCAATCACTGCACTCCCACAGCTCTCGCCCACGCTCCTGTCTTCTTTGTGAAGACTCCTAATTTCTGTCTGTGCAGGTCTCTAGGTTCCACTCTATGACTTTTACTGTCTCTGCCCTTTTTCATGCAGGTCCTTGTGGCTTTCATCAGCTTCTTAGAGACAATGTTGCTTGTATATCTAAGTTACAAGGTAAGTTCAGGTTTCCCCAAAATGCACATTTTTACGTTCTTTTTATTAAATTGTATTAAATTATATCAATCATATTCTTTGTGCCTGTCCCAAGATAAACAAAGGGCTGCAGTAAGAAGTGTCTCAGTTCTTTATACAAATCAGTGTTGCAACCCAAGAAAAAAACTGAGATTCACTAATTGCAAATGCAAATAGAGCACTGGCAACATTTACTTTTTATAAATTGTACTTCTCTTTCACATTACACATTAAGTAAATTTCTTTGTATCGGCAATTTTGTGTTGATCATGATCACTGGGTGCCTTTTTGTATGTGCAAAGCAAGCTGTTTTGCCCATCTTGTACAGAAAGCTAAAGTGAGATACTCCTGACCAAGATCCTGACTCAGTATCTGGTGGAAGTCATTTGTGTACATTCTAAGTATAGACCATGAAAAACAGTGGACTATTGGAGTGTGATGTCACCCATAACGTTTGGCTTCAGCCAAATGAAGCCAATGGCGGCTAGCAGTTATAACGGCTAAAGTGGTGCCAGACTCCATATTTGGAAACCCGATTGCCCGTATCATGGCAACTACATGGACTAATCAGGAGCGAGGTTGTTAAAACAGTTTCCGCCCCTCAGCGGCAACAATAGACATTAATTGACGTGAAATTGCTACGATACAGACAGCGCGCTGCCACGTTTGTCCGGTGAATGTGATTGAACATAATGGCAAATTTGCAATTTTAATTTTAATATGGGTTATTAAAATAAGTTTAATAAGCAATCCCTGCATAATCATGAGCATTTTCAAAAAAAATTCAACATACTGGCAGCATTAAAGTTAAATATTATGTTGAACTTTCTGCATTTGGAGCCTGTTTGTAGTGAATCATGTTTTTAACCTGGACTACCAATACATCACTGATACTCTGTGATGCAGTCAGCATGTAGGTTATTGTGTTTTAGCTGAAAACCTTTATAGAGCTATAGACATTCATAGACGCGTCTCGATCTCTGTCTGTTGCTGAGACTTACGACTTGCTGATGTAATCCAGAGTTACGTTGAACACTTAGTAATGAACGGTGAGGCAAAATCCCCATATTAAATGTTTTTTAATGATATTTATGTAATTTATCTGGTCTCCTCTCCTGTAACATGTAAAAGAGGATGTTTTGTGTCGTTATTAATGTGTATTCTTATCAGAAGCGCATCTGTTCAGAAATCTCAATTCAAAGTCTTTTCGACCTTATACCGCCCCGCCCACTTTTTCCTCCTTTTGCCAGTTTCACACTCCTGTAGTAAACGCACTTCCGGTTTGACGAAAACCCCGTTCACGCAAATGGCGAACAAGGGAAAAATCTCGATGCTAAAACACTAAGTTAAGTACACTGATTTGTGTAAAGTGTTTAATGTACGCAAACAACAACCAGTCAGCAATGCACAGATTTTCTGGGTGGCCTGAAAACTTTTTAGTTTGTGTAGAACTTATTTTCCATTGAGCTCGTCTGCGCCAAAAAGATGGCGGCGCCCACAGAAACTTTTGGAATAAGGAGCCTTCAGCTGAGATGGCAGTTTTACATGCTAATTATCATCTAAATTAAAACACCAAAGGCGTTACACACTTCAAAACGACTTTTAATGAGGCTCTGACTTCACCTAAACATGGTCGATGGGTTCGTACCAGCTGACACTCTCTGAATTATTCATAATTTTCATTTTTTGTGGGCGAATGCTATTGGCTATAGGGAAAATACATGAGACTTTCGCCAGAGTCCTTCAAATCTTACCGGACTAGCCACGAGCATCGAACGCTGTGTCTACTTATTTATATGTCTTTGGCGGCAACATGTGGCACTAGCTGTTAAACCTGTTGCTTAACGCGAGCAAAATCGGCTTCTAGAAAAGAAAGCACTTGATTGGTCAGTTATTATTGCTAATAACGTGATTTCTGAAGGACATAATAGCATAAAATACTAGGATCATGTAGAGTGTGTCAAAACAGACATTTAAGTTCCAAGATTATGGAGTAAAGGGCACCAATGTCCCAAGAAAGTGAATGACAGCTCAGGTTGATGTGGCTACTGCCCATTTTCAACGTGGCGGTGAGCTGGCTCTGAGAGTCCACTGTTTTTACAGTCTATGAGTCTACGTAAAGTAAAAAGTAAAATAAGTTAAAAAAAAAAAAAAGGATCTACAAAATGTTGCTTTTTCAACATTTTTTATTTTCCTTTCGTAATAGGATTGCGAACACTGGTCTCTTTTATTGTGCGTACTCTCAGCAGACAGTACTACAGTTTCACACAGAATATCAAACACTTCACAGACTAAGTGGCCTATTTTTACATTGATGTTGGCTTACACCTAGTCACTGTATCACCTTTCAAACGCTGCTACAACATTGTTGTCGAGAGCTTGTGCTCTAAGTGTTACTGGAATTGTCTAGACCTGTGGTTCCCCAAGTGGGGCAGTCATTATTATTTGTCTATCTAATCCAAGCGAAAAAAACATTACATATTAATTTGAATAGAATGGGAATTATTGTTGGGGGCCCTGTGCGATCCTTGGATTGATAAGAGGGCCGTGGTGCCATGGCATTTGGCTGGTCCAGACTTATGTCCAACAAGTTGTATTAGTATACTTAAGCTTATTGTAAATTGATCATATCGGGGGTTTAGTTGATTAATGAAGATACTTTATAAGTTAATTTAAATGGGGTTGACCATTATATTATTGTATTTTATTTTTATTTTATATATATCTTATTTTGTTTATAATACTTTACTGTCACTACTGGTCGGTTGCACATGTAACATAAAGAATTTCCCCTTGGGGATAAATAAAAGTAATTCTGATTCTGATTCTGATTCTATTCACGTTCTATATGGCAGGGGCTTATAAGGGAGATTAACTTTTTGAAAGAAATGTCCAATCTCATAACTCACAAATGTTTTTTGTAGATATGCCCAGTAATTACAGATATATTAACCATGAACCAGGTCAACAAATCTGCTGTCTCAGAGTTAAATAGCAAACTCTACCATAGAATTCATTTTCAAAAGTTAAGATGCTTTTTCTAGTTAGTCAGATACATTGCAGAGTGTCAGAGGATCAATTATATTACGCTCCACGATTGTATCTTGCACTTGTTACTGTGACAATGCTCTGTTTTAGTCATTCATTTGGCGAGCTCCTCAGGCAGTCTATCAGCATAGATCAGTCAGACTCATGCCGAGGCCCCTGTGTTGATCGCGACTGCTCTGCTTTTGATGTACTTGACACTATAAGCCTATGAAGGGCTCACGCGGCAGATTACTCCGTAGGCTAGCGACGGCCTTAGCATTTAGAGTCCACTGATTCCTGTGGACAGCCCCGCGCCTGTCCACCTACGCTATGGCCACATTCAGGTCAACAGCATAAAAAGCAAGCGGCAGACACATAAAGAAGCAATGGCTGACATCTTAATTGGGCTGAGTAATGCCACAAAGGCCTCGGGGGCTTGTATAACACATGTCTTTTATTGCCTGTTCTCTTAGCACAAAAATGGTCGATTTTCCTGCTGTACTCACCAATCGTTCAGGTTATGTGGTAATCCCCTACAGGTCGTCATGACAATGGAGTTCCCCTGACCTCAGTGCGTCTCATTCGCTTTTCAGGAAAGTGACAGCATTTTAACTTTCATTGCTTAACAAACATGCATTCTTACTGTAAGAAGGGTTGCCACTCCACAAATCTCCACAGAATATTATTTAAAGGGTAAGGGAATTTTAAAAAGACAAAATAACATGCGTGTTTGTAGTTGTAGAGCCTATCCTCATGTAACAAAAACTGGTATAAAGTTGTCTACATTATCGACACATTTTTAATGTTTTCTCTGTAACATGAAAAGTGAAGACAAGCTTGGTTGCTGTCAGTTGATTAATATGGGTTTAAGAGCGATGAAAATTTTGCACCGTTGCCATGGCAATTAACAATTGAAAACATATATTTCATTATTAGAATGGGCAAAAGTCCTTAAAATATCACATATAAACAGAACCCCACGTATATCAATTGTCATGTTGAACTTGGGAGATTTAGGTAATTAAAAAACTGCCTTCCATCTAAAATTTTGTCATTTCAAATTCAAGAAAATAAAGTCATCACCCAGTATCTGAGACAGTATATCAGAGCACAATCCTGTGAGTTTTTAAAGCTGTGGTTGCCATTAAGAGCTATTATCTTTGATGATGATTCCTCGTTCACAGATTTGTTGAGGCGTTGGTAATGTGGTAATCCCTGAGGTCGTCATGACAATGGAGATCCCTGACCCCACTGTGTTCTGACGTGTTTCCAGGGCAACGTTTGGGAGCAGGTCCTGCGCGTCCCGTTTATTCTGGAGATGATCAGTGCCATTCCCTTCATGATCACTGTGAGTGGAGCATATGTGTTAAAGGTGCACTCTGTTACCTTTCTGATGGATGGTACATTATTGCTCAGTCTGTAATGTTCCATAGTATGGCATTAAATCTATCTTGCATCATTCATCATTGCATCATTCATTCAGAAGCCTTTTTTGATGTCAGAAAGAACAAGGCCAGTTATGTCGCCCGGAATGGCGTTACCACTGTGGAGACAGGCCTGGGGTAGGTGTTCAACAGCAAGCTCCTGGTGGCCAGGCCTGGCACAGCCCGAACGAGCAACATGGGGCCACCCTTCTGTGGACCCACCACCTGCGGGAGGATCCATAAGGGGCGGGTGTGGAGAGATCTGGGTGGCAGTCGAAGGCTGGCTCTAGAGACAAGGGGAAGGAACCTCAGCTTGTGCGGGAGGTCAATCGTTACTGGCTAGATTTAGTCGGCCTCACCTCCACGCACGGTTTGGGCTCTGGAACCCACCTCCTCAAGAGGGGCTGGACGCTCCAGTTCTCTGGCGTTGCTGCGGGGAGAGGCAGCGGGCTGTTGTGGGCTTTCTATTGGTCAACGTCAAAGAAATTCTGGCAAACTGCCAGACGCCTCAGAAGGGGGAAGCAGTGTCTTTATAGTGCGGGTGGAGGGCTGTTCAGTGCAACTGGGCATGTTGTCTGACAGTGGAAAGATTACTTTGAGGATCTCCTCAATCCCACAGTCACACCTTCCGAGGAGGAAGCACAGACTGAGGACTCATCCATCTCCTAAACTAAACTAAGAAAGGTCACTGAGGTTGTAAGGAAGCTCCTTGGTGGCAAGGCTCTGGATGTTGTGGGACTGGCTTGGCTAACATGTCTCTGCAACAGCGCATGGCGATTGGGGACAGTACCTCTGGACTGGCATACAGTCCCTCTGTATAAGAAGGGGGACCGGAGGGTGTGTTCCAATGACACACTCCTCAGCCTCCCTGGTAAGGTCTATTCCAGGGTACAGGAGAGGAGAATCTGACCGATAGTCAAACCTTGGACCTTGGAGCAGTGTGGTTTTCGATCCGGTCATGGAACACTGGACCAGCTGTAATTTATTGGTTTATTTGGTCAGGACAGTTAATGTTAATAAACCTGCAACTCCGGAATTAGCCATGGGCTAGTTTTCATCCTTTGTCCTCTCTCTCATTCATACACCTATTGTACATGTTTTTCGTGGTAGAGGAAACCACGTTGACACAGGGAGAACATGCAATCTCCACACAGAAAAGCCCTGGGTCGCCTGGGATTCGAACCCAGGACCTTCTTGCTGTGAAGCGATAACTGCTGTGCTACAGTACCGTCATCGGGTGCTCAAGGGTTCATTGGAGTTCGCCCCACCCAGTCCACATGTGCTTTGTGGATATGGAGAAGGCATTCGGCCGTGTACCCCAGGGCGCCTTGTGGGGAGTGCTCCGTGAGTTTGGGGTCCAGGGCCCTTTCCTAAGGGCTGTCCGGTTCCTGATCGAGCAGGAGCTGTGTTTGCATTGCCGGCAGTAAGTCAGACCTGTTCCCAGTGCATGTTGGACTCTGCCAGGGCTGCCTTTTGTCACTGGTTCTGTCAGAATTTCTAGGCACAGCCAAGGCCGGAAGGCGCCCAGTTTGGGGACCAACTCTGCTGTTTGCAGATGATGTTGTCCTGATGGCTCCATTGAACCAGGACCTGCAAAGTGCACAGGGACGGTTTGCAGCTGAGTGTGAAGCAGCTAGGATGAAGATCAGCACATCCAAATCCGAGACCATGGTTCTTGACTGGAAAAAGGTGGTTTGTCGTCTTCTGGTGGGTGGAGAGTCCTTGCCTCACTCAACTGGAGGAGTTTAAGTATCTCGGGTTCTTGTTCACGAGTGAGGGAAGGATGAAGCGTGGGATTGACAGGTGGATCAGTGCAGTGTCTGCAGTGATGCGGTCCCTTCTTAAGCTCTCGATTTAGGGTCAATCTACGTTCCTACCCTCACTTATGGTCATGAGCTTTGGGTAATGACCGAAAGCAAAAGATTGCTGATACAAGTGGTCGAAATGAGTTTCCTCCGTAGAGTGGCTGGGTGCTCCCTTTGCGATAGGGCGAGATCAGCTCAGTCACACAGGAAGAACTCATAGTAGCTCCTCTACGTCGAGAAAAACCAGCTGAGGTAGCTCTGGCATCTGGTCTGGATGCTTCCCTCGGGAGACATGCTGGAGGGACTATGTCTCTCGGCTGGCCTGAGCGACCCAGCCCCAGATGAGCGGAAAAAGGCGAAAACAAACCTTGCATCATTCAATTACAGGTGTTTTTGTTGCTCAAAAATTCCTGAACAACATTCATTCTTACTGTGAGAGGGCCTGCCTCTTCACAGATCTGACGTGTAACTTGGCCTAGTGTTTTCACCTAATGCCATACTGTGGAACATTACAGGTAAAACAATAACAACTCCATGGAGTCAAGCAGGCAAAATATACACAGTGTACCTTTAAGATTTATAAAGAACCTAAACCTATGCATTACTCAGAAGTCCCTCAGGGCACTTATTTGGGCCTCTAATTCTTGTAACATTTTAATACACTACACCCAGAGGTGGACAGCAGCTTGTTGAGTTACATTTTTGAGAGAAGGTTCCTGACCCTTATATATTTACGTTTTAATGTTCTTTGAAGTAACAGTAATATTATTTGAGTAAAAGTCTAGGAGTGACATTTTTGTGGTTTATTAATTTGAATTTTATTGTTACTAGTATTTATATAGATCTCTACTTTTTACTTCAACTTGAGCAATAATATTATATAGCGACAGTCTCTCATGAGCATCTTTTAATTGGAAACTACATTTGAAAAATAGGGAAAAAAAGAAAAACTGACTCTCTCTCTTCTTGACAGGTGATTTTACCCTCCTTTAGAAATCTCTTCATCCCAGTTTTCCTCAATTGCTGGCTGGCCAAACATGCTCTGGAGAACATGATAGTAAGTAAACCACTGTCCCCTATATCCAATTTTCTCATTATTTTCATCTCAGCATCCCTGCCATGTTGTTTTGTTGGCATGAGATTGCCAATTTCTTTTGCAGCCGTTTCAACTCTACAGCTTTATGTAACGCTGTGCTCTGAGGTAATTCAGTCGCAAAACATTTATGCTCAGAGTGTGTGATGTTTTGTTTCTGTCTGAAGGATTCTTGTAACAGCTCCCTCCGTGTGATTTGATGTGGTTTTCATCTCAGTTTTGGGGCTTTTCCATCTGCATGCATAATTTCATAATCGTAAATAAAAACAGAAAGAAATTAAATTAAATAAACTAACACAATTATTCACAATGGACAGTGTTGTGTTATGTGTGATGTTTTAGTGATACTGTTTAGCATTCAAATAACAAAGCAATCTAAAAACCAACAATCAAAGTGTATATTATTATTTCAGTGCAAAATTATGTCTCCCAACATTTTGAGACATAATTTTTCACTGATACGTTTCTAATGATGTCTTAAACTGTCTGACGCTCTTTCTCAAGTTACCCTTTAATCTAAGCTTTGTTTCAACACATTTCTGACCATAGAGAACAGATATGGTTGGAATTACAATTACACAAACTGATTTGTGCTGTTACACAAGTCCCTTTTAAATAACATTACAGTTACATTACATTACAAGCTGCATTAAATTTAAATGTAATTCAATGTCTATCAGCATAGACATTACTTACTTAAACGAAATCACTGATAATATTGATCATCGCAAGTTCCATAAAAGTTCTTGTTTAAATCCATTGTGAATTTTTTTCTTCATTTTGCACACCATCTAAAAACATATTTGGCTGTTTCCTAATGTTTGAATAGTGCATCACCAAGGTAAGAAACCCCCACAGAACATACAGTGAAAAGTATCAATAAAATCTCAGTATCTCCGTCCATTATAGTCATTGGTTTCAACTTCATTTTGAAGACTTGTAATATTTTTGCTTTGAATTGTTAACAGCTATGACACTGGTCCTAGTTTCTCATCATTCTGAAACCTGTGGATTATTATGTGATTATTAGATTCTCATTTAATTTACATTTTGCTCAGTAGGGATACACTGGACATTTTACAATCTGTACAATTTAAGCATATAATGTTCAATCTGTTGTTGTATTTGCAGAACGACCTCCACAGAGCGATTCAGCGCACCCACTCAGCCATGTTTAATCAGGTGGTGATCCTCATCAGCACTCTGGTCTGCCTTATGTTTACATGGTGCGTATGCCACACAATGACACTCTGGGAATCTCGAGGAGGGAATCCATCTGGACTACAGGAAATAGGTTTTCACGGTTTCACTCTGAGATACAGGTGGGAAATAATAAGACAGCACAGTAACAATTGTTCTGGAGCTGAGAGGAAAGAGACACCAACAGATAATTGGGAACAGTGAAGGGAAGATGGCGCTCCTAAATGACAACTAGTGATTGCACGAGAACAGCGGCGGTGATGTGTGAAAGTCGCAGATAATCCGAGTCGTCCCACACATGGCAAGAAAAGGGATCATTGATTTCGTGACATCGCAACATTTTGAAGTATAAAATTGAACTGTAGGCTTGGTTGTGTAGACAGATTCACTGTTAAGGTGCACTATGTAAGTCAGGACTATTCAACTTAAGGCCTGGGGGCCAAATCAGGCCCTCCAAGGGATATGATCTGGCCCTCGACCCATCTCCCAAAAATAGTGAAAATACTTTATCTCTTGTTATTGGTTTGGACCTGGTTTAGATAATTCTGGTTCAGTTCTACAGATGTTGTTAAATCCTTTCCTGTTACATTTCTTTTATATTTCAAAAGGGTCGGGCACGTCTCTGGCCCAGAGGACAATACCATCCAAAAAATCTGGCCCTCGTTAAAATAAAGTTGAGTAGCCTTGATGTAAGTTTTCTAATGGAGGGTCCGTTCACTGCTTGTCTCATAATTGCTTTGCCTGCAATGTTCCGGTATGGTATAAACTTATCCTGTTTTCATTTATTATTTAGTGGAGTCATCTTTTTATCTCCACAGAGATTGCTTGGTTTTATGCAATTTTGTGAAACATTCCTGGCAAAACAACATCTCTATGAAGAAAAGAAGATTTCAGACCCATCATTTAAAAACGTTCACGCTGCTCCTTTAATTAAAAGTGTGACATGCTTTATCGACCATTGTAATTACTGGTCATATGCACTTGAAACAGAATGTGCAAGAAACTAAAATTTCTCTTTAAAGTGTCTAAAATGGTATGATTATTTGAAGGTAAAATTATATTAAACCATAAGATTAAGATAGATGAACAGTTTGTAGATCCAGTTCCCAACAAAAATGATATGACATAACTTTGGTGGCTTTTCTGGGACACATCTTTCAAAAACAGTGAATTGCTTCTGCCACCAACATAAATTCTCAAAGGTGAATGGTAGATTTCATGTTCTCCCCATCTCATTACACCTAAAAGGTCTTCAGAATGTTGTGATATCACCAATTGGTAGGAGCGAGGAGAAGACAGTGTACCTAAATGTCGACTAGTAATAGCACGAGAGCAGTTGAGGTTATGTGTATGAAAGCCGCTGAAAATCCAGGAGATTCCACAGATGGAAATATTAAGCAGTATGTATGTACCAAGGCTGACATTTACCTGGCTGATCAATCCTGCAGATCCCGATAATACGCAGCCCACAAATGGCACACTTATGTACAGTACGTTCATTCATATGTTTGCACAAACCTGCCTCCAACTGAATGAACGACTTTGATTTCAAATGTCATGTATTGTATGTTGAGTATGGAGTAAATGTGACAAATAGTGTGCATTTCTGATGGAAGTAACATATCTTGACATTGTTGATATTAGGGCTGCAACGATTAATCAACTAATCATGACTAGTCGACGATAGAAAATTATAACTGACTAATTGTTAACTGAACTATACAGACTCTAAAACACATGTCAAAAGACCTTTTTATAACAAAGACAGTGACGTTATTATATAAAGATGTGAAAAAAGAATAGATTATTGCTGATTTTGATCAATAATACACTTACTTACTTATTACTATTCATAAATATTCTCGATCTAGAAGCCTTCAGTCCTATATTTCAGTTTCATTTCTTCATTTAATTTCTTTACTTGGCTGATAATGTATTTAAAGAGTTTAAATATACATTAGAAAGAATTGTTTGACTAGTCGACCAATTGAAAAAATAATCGCTAACTAGTCGACTTCTAAAATAATCGTTAGTGACAGCACTAGTTGATGTATAATTTTAGCACAGATTTTTCTTTTTTTCTTTTTTACAAAACAAACAAAACTGCCACATAACTTTACAACTTAAAATCTTCAAACAAAACAAATGGGCCCCAAAACTTTGTCATATAATCCTTGTTTTCCCTTAACAAGGCAAGGCAGATGACATTCTGTTTCACCCACTCACCCACACATTTTTCTTCCAACAAAATGAAATATTTTTTTTGCATTCAACTGGCTGAATGTTTCTAAACATTTTACACCTTTTGTATATACATATATGTTTCTCAAACAAGAGCAACCTTCAGCTTATTATAAATTACTTGAAAATATTTCTTTTTCTCAAATTCCTCCCTAACCTTCACCCAGAACTGTGCAATTTTACAATGAAGCACTGTTCTACATTGAGTGCACTTTGGAGACACATCGTGGATATTATCTTTCTACCGTTTGGCGCAGAAAATAAGTTTTATGACTGAAATAGAATCTCAATTGGGCCAAAATGACGCGCAATATTTGTCAATTTAGTGTATTAGATGAAAACGCTCTTTTGTACATAAATGTGCTCCACCATGATCCTCAAACACCTTCTCTTCAACTTCATCTGGGTCAAATTTAGTAAAAAGTCCTTTCATCACGTGACGTTTGTGTTCTAAACCACAAATAGATTAATGAAAAGAATAATTTCTAGACTCATCAATCAACAAAATGATTTTTAGTTTTACTTGCACAATCACCACATCAAATGTTTCACTAAACTGGGACCAAACACAGAATTAAGCCAAGACTGGACCAGGACTAACCAGAACTAGAACTAGACCTAACCAAATCTACATTAGGACTCAAAGTGGGCCCAAACCAGAACCAAACCAGGAGAAGTGTTTTCCTTTTGGATATTCTATAAAAATACCATGTAATTAAAAGCAAAAACTGGGCCTTGCCCCTGAGCTGAGAGTATGAAAGCCACCAAAAAAGACTGTCAGTACCACCAGAAGGAGACATATGGTCATATAGCTTGATTAGTTTGATCAGAACTAAAGATAAAAAAAACTGCTTGCCAAACATTAGAAAATATCTAATTTACTCACTATTGGTCCCACACTGTAATTAAAAGCAGTCTTACAGTTTTGCCACCATAGATAGTTTCACAGCTGTTCCATTTGTCATGCCACTGTATTCTCCTGTGCTCTTTTTATATTGTAGTATTTGTGGCATCCAACACCTGGAGCGAGCGGGGAACAACCTGACGCTGTTCGACTCCCTGTACTTCTGCGTGGTCACGTTCTCCACGGTGGGCTTTGGAGACGTCACGCCCCAGATCTGGCCCTCGCAGCTCCTGGTCGTCATCATGATCTTCGTGGCGCTCATTGTCCTGCCTATTCAGGTGAGACACGAACCGAGAGGGTGACGTTATTTTGTCACTATTTATACAACGGGAACATTTATGTCAGTACAATTTTTAGTCCTCTCTTATCAAATCCTATGTGCCTTTCTAGTCATCATTTTGAGTGCTGTATGTATTGGCAAACAACAATTATGTTCTTTTTTATTATTTTTAATTAAATGTATGTTATTTTGTTTGTGGTCACCTCATTGAATTTACTGTTAAATCAATGCAGATCTTAAGATGTTAAACACAACATTTAGTCTTCATTCAAAAGCATTCTGACACTTGTTCCACTGCTCTTTTGTTTACTTTTTTACATTTTAGCTATTGCATTTCACTGGACATTTGGCACGTCGGTACACAAGCTGCTGCAAACATGGCACATTTGGCTAATTATAGTGTTTTTTTCGACCCCTTGTTCTAAAGGGGCAAGTTTATTGTTTAGTTTTGTCTTTATTTGAAGGGACAATGTTTAGTCTTTAAGGTCATAAGATTACTGCTATAGCTATTTTTCATTTGCAGTCCCAATTTACAGGAATAAATTATACAACGTCAACACTTAGTCAACAATAAGAACAATTCACAATGTCCACTCTCTGACCCACAGACATCACACATGAATAATACGACCAAACATTAACTTAATGTGCAATTTAAATTGTTAGCATTTACAATTTGGTGTGTAATAATCTTCATTCATTTCTTTAGTCTCTAGTGACGTCTAAAACGGTTCATGTGAGAAAAAACATACCTGTTAGAGCAGGGCTATTCAACTCAAGGCCTAAGGGCCAAATCAGGCCCTCCACGAGACATGATCCGGCCCTCAACACATCTCCCAAAAATATAGAAAGTTATTATTGGTTTAGTCCTGGTTTAGACCTGGTTTAGTCCCGGTTTAGTCCTGGTTTAGACCTGGTTTAGTCCCAGTTTAGACCTAGTTTAGTCCCGGCTTAGTCCTGGTTTAGTCCTGGTTTAGACCTGGTTTAGTCCCAGTTTAGACCTAGTTTAGTCCCGGCTTAGTCCTGGTTTAGTCCTGGTTTAGACCTGGTTTAGTCCCAGTTTAGACCTAGTTTAGTCCCGGTTTAGTCCTGGTTTAGACCTGGTTTAGTCACGGTTTAGACCTAGTTTAGTCCTGGTTTAGTCCTGGTTTAGACCCGGTTTAGACCCGGTTTAAAGTCGGTTTAGACCTGGTTTAGACCTGGTTTAGACCTTGTTCAGTTTTACAGATCTTGTTAAAGCCTTTTGCATTACATTTTTTTCCTGTGTTTCAAAAGCGTTGGCCCCGAAGACAAAATCATCCGAAAAATATGGCTGTATTAGAGAGATGACAAAAATAAGATGTTAATCAATAATATCAACATTGAATTAGTCATTTGAACAAGTAATGAAAAAAACGGAAATGGGGGAAAAAAATCAACTTTTGTATAAATATAATAAATATATAAGAACAGTATAACAAGTGTGGTATATAAGAAAGTACTATTATTTTATATTGAAAATTACAGTCTACAGTCTACTGTTTTTTCTGTTTTTACTATCATTATGGTATCAAAATTGGTATCGTGTCTCGAGCCTATTCCTTAGTACAGAAGTAGAGTTTGACATTTTATTATTGTGACTGACAACATATAAACTAAAATTATTGTGATTATTAGTTATGTTTTAATTTTTGTCGCAAGTGTATGACTGGCAATTCCAATACTAGGGTAAATGTTACAGAATGAAATACTGTCGGGGGTGCACGGTGGCAGAGCGGCTAGAGCTTCTGCCTCTCAATACGGAGATCGTGGTTTCGAATTCCGAACCACCCCAACATCACACGATCTCTCTGGGTGGAGTCTGCATGTCCTCCCCGTGTTACCGTGGGTTCTCTCCGGGTTCTCCGGCTTCCTCCCACTGTCCAAAGACATGACTGTGTAGGTTAATTGACAACTCTAAATTGTCCCTAGTGAATGAATGTGAGAGTGAATGGTTGTCTGTCCTTGTCTGTCTCTCTGTGTCAGCTGCGACGAGTTGGCCACTGTCCAGGGTGCCTAAGGCCCAAAGTCACTGGGATAGGCTCCAGTCACCCGCGACCCCTAACGGGAATAAGCGGGAGAAAATGAATGAATGAATGAAATACTGTCCATCTAAGTTTCAGCTTTTCTATTCAAAATAAATGTCCTCCTTTCTTTTTAAGATTTACAACAGCTTGTTTCCCTTGTCTCCTCCTCCCTTTAGTCGCTTAAGTCTCCAAATCTCTCCACTGTCATCTTCTCTCACAGATGCGCTGTCTATTGGGAGCCAACAAAGGAGATAGTCACGTGTTATTTGTTCAGGGATGCAGCTTGATAAATGCACAGCAACAGTTGTTTGTCATACTTGCTTGTGCGCGTCTTGCAAACGATCTGACAAAACAGGAGGTATTTCGGGGTTATTGTGCACCTGTGTCCAGAGAATAGACTCAAAAATAATTGCTTTTGACTCCGTGTTGGTGCAAATTGTGTGTGACGACAATGCACGTCTCTGCTGGCTATTTTAAAATGGTGTCGCCGTCGCCAGGCCTTCAGTAAAAGTAGGAGTACATCCCACACACGCTAAACTGGCCGTTGACTTGTTCTCACATTTTCTTTAGATATAAGCAAGTGTTAGGAAATAGTGCAGAAAGTAAAATACAGTACAAAGGTGCAAGAGAACTTTAACTTTTAAGACTTTTTTTTTAATAAGCACACCTCATATATATATACTGTTCATTTATGACATGTATTTTTGTAATGAAAAAGAATACCCAATTAATGGCTTACCAGTTGGAGCAAAAAAAGTGAATAACGTTTCCCCATTTTTAGGCTTAATTTCTAGCCTCAGACTAATGTGTGCTAGTTGTGACTTGTGATATTATAATAATAATATCAACATTTAGATAATATTGTGAAAATTTATACAAATTTTTATGCCATTAGATGAGATACAAGTCCTGCACGCTTTTATCTCATCTCATTTAGACAACTGTTTTTTTCTGGCATTAGCCAACATGCACTTTCACGCTTACTGTTGATCCAAAATTCTGCAGCGCGCCTTTTAACTGGAACCAGAAAACGAGAGAACATAATTCCGATTTTAGCATCTTTGCACTGGCTTCCTGTTCATTTTAGAGTTGATTTTACGATGGTATTAATATAATAATAATGTTGAATGGACAGGCCCCACAGGACATTTCAGACCTGATCCAAATGTATCACTCCCCACGCGCTCCGAGGGAAGCTCCAGCTTCTGGTGCCTAAGACCACCAGGGGGACAGGGCTTTCTCTGTGGTTGGCCCCAAACTCTGGAATGCTCTGCCTCCCCACGTCCGACCCAGTGGAGGGTTTTAAATCTCGTCTTAGTTATGTCTATTCTATGCTTTTACGATTATGCTTGGTTTTGATTTTAATGGTTCCACTGTTTTTAGTGAGTGGTGGGATCAAATTGAGCAGTTATTGTATGTTTTGTTTGTTGTTTCTGTTTGTAAAACGTGCCATATAAATAAAGTGGATTTGGATAGTTCTGCACTTTATAGATATTTCACATTTGTCGGATAAATAAACCCCTATACACATTTTAAGACATTTCTGTTTACTGCGCCCTAACCCTTAGAGCTAGCCTTATCCTCTATCTTATCTCCATGACTTTATTGTCTCTTTAGGGAAATGTATCTTCTACATTTGACCCATTCTTCAACCAGAGCCTCTGGCAACCTGGCAGTAGACGACCTCAGTGCAGAGCCAGGAAAACAAAGTCCAGATCTTGGGGCGGTATTCTGGTTCAGAGTATTCATGGTTTTTAGTGATAAAAATGTGCCCCGCTGCCAAAGCAATTAACAATTCAAAACAGCATATTATATCTTTTGGATGGTGAAATGAAAAGCTGGAGGTCTACAGCATGCTGCACTCTTTTGGTTTGTGGTTGTGACACTATAGGCACACATTTGCATTAATCTGCGCCTGTGGAGTGATAGTGGTTTAAAGTGTGTATGACAAGATCTCATGTTTTTCTAATTATGATTTTTGTTTGGTGGGATTGTCCCTGTGGTAAATGTTTATCATAGTTTTTACACCAGTTGTAATTTGTTCTAAAACAGAATCCCTCTGTCAAGGTCATCAATAAGTGACTGTTTAAATAATTCTTTAACAAAAGGCAAAAGTGAAGTGCAACACAATGTGATTTCACTGGAGATTTAACCTCAGAATATCACAAAATATGAAAAATGAAGATGATTTTGGAAAATGAAAAGCCTCAGACACATTTGAGTGACATCAGAGCTGCTTTAAACACATTTATTATTGTATTTTACATTATGTTTTAGGAAATTATGATAAATTCTTTGCAGTTTTGATGAAGGAACAATCCAGATCTGTTTTTTACTGGAAAAATACTCACAGAAATGTTGATCCCACAATAACACTTTCATTTCATCTAGAGATATATTAGATACTAAGTCATGAATTAGATCTTTTGAAGCTAAAATACAATGTAATTTTAAGGCTAGACAATTGTATTTTTCCTATTCTTTATAATAGAAAAGTAAACTAACAGACCTTTCTACCCTGGAAATTCATATGTTTTGCTTTTTTCCAACACAAACACTTCAAACCATTAAAATTTAGATCTAATGTGAGCACATAATTGAAAAATGTACAGTCAACTTCATTTTGCCTCCTATCGCCTCCACTCTGGAACTTTGATTACGTCACATTTTAAAGGGTTTATTCACCTTATGCCAGAAGTTGTCATGGGCACCGCCGTCTTGTTTCCGTTGTATTAGTTTACATGGAGCAGACGAGCTCAACAGAAAATATGTTCTACACGGACTAAAAAGCCGTTTTCAGTTGCCCAGGAAGTTGGTGCGTTGTTAACTTGTTGTTGCTGGTGTTCATTAAATATTTTACACAAATCAATCTACTTTATGTAACATTTTAGCGGCAAGACTTTTCCCTTGTTTGCCATTAGCTTTAACGGAGTTCTCGTCAAACCAGAAGTGCGTTTACAACAAAAGTGCGTATCTGTGACAAAAAGAGGCAAAAGTGGGCAGAGTAAGGTGAATAAGTCAAATCCTCCTGCACATGTCCAATCAGGAAGAAACATTATGAATCTAACCAAAATGGTCAAACTTGGGAAAAACAGGCAACATTTTTAGTAGGGCTGGGACAATTTTGCCACAATACAATAAAATCATGATACATAGGGCCCAATAAAATATATTGATTGCAAATTCAAAATATTGTGATTCCAGAAATATTGTGATTCAATAGTGATGCAATACTTTACCCATAATAAACTAAAATAAAATATATTTGCATTGCAATACAGTACATTAAGTATTAAGTACTAAGGAACTACAATACTTTGCCCTGAATTTATTTAAATAGAATTCACTTGTCAAGTTTCCAAAAGTGATAAACTAACTGTAATCAATCTGACTTAGCTTTCCTCCCATTTTTTATACAATCAGCACCAAAGCTGCTATTAACAATTCTAATACCAACACAGGCTTTGTCTGTAACTTAGATTCACAAACCAAACCATATTTTACAATAATTGATCAGGCCGTAGTGTTTGGCAGATGTAATTTAGAGTGATGTAGATTAGTTGTTCTCTCTCCTGGTTTATATAATTCACAAAATTATATAACCACTATAACTGTTAAAGCAGTTTATTATGTACAAGATGTCGTTAAAGTATTGCGATACGTGGCTTCCAATACGATATGATACAAGACCGCGTGACAATAGATTACAAAACTAACGATATTGTCCCAGCTCTAGTTTTTAGTAAAATCTTAATTATAATCACGTTCACTACGTTTTAGTGAAATGTGTCGTTTAACCATCAAACACACTTTAAGCATGTTTCAAGGATGTGACGTCTTTCTAAAACATTAGGGTTATCCAGTGTTATCTTTGCATTGGTGGTATAGACTCAGAGGGCACTCTCAGCCTCTGTACCATCTCTGATCCATAAATACCCCTTGACATTTTGAAACAGGCTCCCCTTAGTTGCAGCCCCTGCCCCCGCCTCGCTTGTGCGGACGTCCGTCTGCGAGAGTCAGTCCTGCTCTGACCGCTCACCGCCGAGACAAAGACCATATCAGGATTCAGCTTCTATCTTTCCTCTCATCACTTCAGCACTTGTCTCTTCTCCTCAATTCAAAATAAGCCAAGCACCATTTCTATAGCAATAAATACAAGCATCACATGTCAACCATGTCATCTATTGGCTTTGATAAAACACTAGGACTTGTCTTGGCTGGCTTGCTGCGTATTAACCACTATCAGTGTAATCATATCAACTGTTCTGGAGATAAAGAGCTTCATTATAGCTGGAACAATAAAGACGCTTTCCAACTGAGCAAATTCATAAATAGAAATGAATAAAAATAGTTTGGACAATTATTCATGCTGTTAGATAAACAACAGAAACCTTAATTTATAAGCTTGTAAACTAAACAATGTAAATATAATCTTGATCTTACAGTTACGAAGAAAATTCCAGTTTCCAGCTCCGTACCCTGACCTTCAGGGGAAAATGCTGTATTAATTATAACAAAATGCACATCACTAATCATCTGTTAATTGTTATTTCATAGAGAAATCTTGTAAAACATTGTCCTTTAATAGACTTTTCATGGCTGGAGTTTCTTACATCTGGCCCCATCTCCCTTGTTATTTTGTGAGAAAGTGGAAATAGTTAAAAGACCAGGGCGTTGTTTTGAAATGACTTGCAGACAGTGAGACACAGTTGCATCATCGCAGCCGGAGCAGGACCAGCATTGTCAGATTATGGTCTTTGGCTATAAACAGTAAATTCTTGACGGATTTAGCATTTTCTTTTTACCTGAATTTTTAACTGAATGATCCCATTGTGCGCATTCGAAGAAATTATGCGGCAGGACATTTTGTATGCAGGAAAACTTTTACTTACAATTACTTAATCTGATCATACAAAGGTATTTTTTTAATTGGAACTGTTGCTGTTATGTTTTTTATGACAGGCATCTTGAACAAATCTGACACACCAATGTTATTACACCTCACGCTTTGAGCTGTTCTATTACTCATGTGATTACTAGGAATCAAGGAATCACCAGCTGTTTCTTTCAATTTTAAAGGTTATTTATGGCCAAATGGTTTTTAGTAACAGGAAATAAGAAAAACAAATGGGCGAGATAGTTCTGACGTCTGTAGGATGGAAGTAGTTTTGCATTTGTGCTGCAGCTCTACCGCAGAGTCATGAGTGCACATCCTTTGTTTGACTTTTTCCCCTCTGTGACTAAAATCTGACTTCACTATATTTATACAGCACTATTTATAAACATGAATTTCCAAAGTGCTAGAGGTGGAAGGTTGATAAAACACAGTAAGTAAAAACATGAATTAAAGTGACAAAAACATGACTAACAACCAAAACGTTCTGAAGCATGTGATTCTTTTATTAGTTTGTCAGTTCATATTTCATTTTTTTTGGTCAATTGTCCTGGTTGTATATACTGATCAGAAAAATTGCAATTACAATCACAATTTTTCCCAAATTGTGCGGCCCTTACCAGTAATTAGATGTGATTTTTTGGTGCGTTTTCATGCTCAGTAAGTGCTGTATTTGGAAGACAAAGTACAATCAATTTTAAGACCACCCTTTAACATTTAACATTGTCTGTGTCTTTGCCACATTAGTTTGCCCTTTTTGCATAATTTTCTTTGTCAAAACCTGCACAGATGAGAACAAATACTCATGTCAAATGCTACTACCGGTATTTACATCCCATTTCAATAATCTGACAACCCCAGAAATCAGATGATGCTATGATTTTTTGGGTGTGCATGGAAACATAGTCAGTTATCAAATGCATTGTTAAAGACACAAGCTTTCTAATCAGATTGAAACACTCGATCTTTAAGTTAAATGATGGTTAAAAGTACAGGAATGGAATGAGTGGGCGAGAGGATCAAGTCCAGTTGAAACCGATTTTTGGTCGACTTAAAAGTAATTTGTTTCACCACAGGCGTCAAATACAAGAAAGACAGCGAAGTATCTTTCCCAAAAATGCAACAACAGTGCAAACCATTTTTTTTAAACCTCCACCAAGACATTTACAGGCACATTTTACTACATTCCTAATTAACTGTTAAACTATTGCTCAACTTAACTCCACCAGTCGTAACATGAGAGCCGTAATACAATAAAAAGTATGAAACAAAATGAGAACCACTGAAAAGCAATAATCCATCTATATGATACAGCATTTCATTTGTATTCATATCCTGAGTCTCAGTCAATCACTGCCTTTTCCTAAGTGTTTTCTACCTCATCTCGTGTGTCATCAAGCATCTTGAAGAACCCTTAACTAAATCCGCAGCCTCAGTATCGCTTTGTAATCTATCCAAAACACACGGCTAATTAAACCAAAACACCTCGCGGCACGGAGCATTGTCCCGCCCCAACCCGATTTTCCTCTGTGTCCCGGCCAACTCAACTTAATCCATTTTCCCCATCTGTTAAAAGTGATTGATGTCTCTTCTGCTCGCAGTTCGAACAGCTGGCCTTCCTGTGGATGGAGAGGCAGAAATCCGGTGGAAACTACAGCCGTTACCGGGCCCAGACCGAGAAGCACGTGGTCCTGTGCGTGAGCTGTCTCAAGATCGACCTCCTCATGGACTTCCTCAACGAGTTTTTCGCCCATCCTCGACTCCAGGTCTGTCCGGTGTGGTTTTAGGACAAGCTAATGGGCTGTTGGCGAGGAGCAACTACATTCTTAATTACGCAATAAAGAAAACTGGAAGCAAAAGTGAAGAGAGAAATTGGCAAAATGTGAAAAATCAATGTGGTTTAGGCTAATTAAACCGCTTCGCTGTGCAAGTATCAGAGCGAGTGTGGTTAGAAAACATTCACAGATGCATTTTTGTCATTTGTTAGTAAGAAATAGGCAATGACTACACACACTTATAATTTGTTGCTGAAGAAACAAATTTGAGTTTTAGAGTTTGCTGGACGACGAAATGTTGTTGACGCCCAAGGATTTTTGCACAGAAGTCAAAGATTTATTTTCTCCTTCACCACAAATCCTAGTTTTTGTGACAATATGATCTATAAATGTTCTAAATTCAGCCACAGATCCCTTAGTACAAGTTAAAGCAGACAGTTATTTGAGAAAATGTATTATTGTTCGATGACATTAAAACCCAAAATGACAGGAGATCATTGTAAGAATTGTAAAGGAACAAAATAATCATTGTTTCTATAGTGACCCTGCGTAGATGGAGTTACAGGAACATTTTTCAGTCATTTCTGTTAAAGTGGGACAAATGATTATTGGACTTGGTGGTTTGATCTTGTGTTCCATATTCAATCCATTCCATATAAAAAGAAAAGAACATGAGCTCTGGCTGCGTATTTAAAATGGTATAATCACAGCAACTGTTCTGGAGATAACGAGAATAATTATGGCAGAAGAAATCCTATATAATTGAATAAAACATCAATGCTTTATAGTTACACAAGAATAAAATTAGATTAACATGTGTCTCAATTACTTTCAGTATATCTACAGCAAAGCACCAGTTAAATATAGAGAGCTCTGAATAACCTTTGAGGATGAATGAACATTAAACGTTCTTTTTCTTCTTCTTCTTCTTTTTTTTTTTTTTTAGTACTGCCTGTTGAAGTGCTTTGCTATATGCACAATTGATCATAGTTGAATAACAATGGCAATTTGGCTGGTTGCAACTTGGGCAAAATATACAATTTTAGATGATATTGCGAACGTCGAACATGTCTGAAAATTCAAATATTGTGTACATTGTTTATTTTAAATGCTAAAGGTTGTAAATGTTCAAATAAGGCTACAAGGTGGTATTTCTGACCTTTGTGATTCATTTTACATTTGTATATTTGTCTCTTAAATAAACCTCGGCTAAGACATGTTTTAGCAATTTCTGTACAATTGGCTATCGTTATCAGGATGCTCCAAAAATATTGAGATATTCATTTTTGTCAATATTGTCCACCCCTAGTTGCAATTATCAAATCACACAGGCTGCCATTATTATTCATTACCAGTATATAGTATTTATTGTACGTAATCTTTATTTAACAGGTCCCATTGAGATTCTTTTTACAAGGAAGTCGTGGCCAAGAGGCATCAACAACACAACCCTTAGACAAAACAGGCAACGATGGGTAATAGAATGTCCCATGCCACCAAATATATATTTAGGTAGTCATCTGGACAATGTTTTCTTGAAATTGAGATGTTGAGTAAACATTGAAAAGTCATTCGACAATAAAACATGTTTAATTATTCCTTTTAGTTTAGCAGCTTGTTTCAGTCTCAGCCTTAGATATAAATTACCTAGATTATTATTATTACTAGAAAACATTAATATAAAAGAACATCTTGCCACCCTGTTGTTTGCTCACCCTCTTAAACTTAGAAAGACACAGTAAGTGGCACAAGAGGCTGAAATGTTGTGTGTGGCTTTGTTGTGTTAAAATGGGGTTAGAGCTAATCCAGCAGAAAGCCTGAGTCACACTGGAGTTGTATTTGGAGCTGAGCAGATGCATGGCTTTGTGCTCCAGGGTTCTGTCCATGTGTGCAAATAAATGTGTAATATTCTTCAAGTGTCTGGTCAGGCCAAATTGTTGCATAATAGAATGTGATCCCCATTTCCAGAATAGTCAGAATAAATGGCTGTTTTGCTTTGCTTGGAGCCACTGCAAACACAATATTTTTCACACTTGGTCTTGTCAGTTTTATTCAAGTTGAAAAGCACTACAAAGAATTGGCAGTGCAAAGAGCCAAAAGTGGAGACAGCATGCAAATCTGTCACTGCAAAAGACAGTTAATACAAAAGCAGACTACTCAAGGACACACAACTAAATCCAACATTGCCTCACTGGTACCACTGCCCCTAGAATTCATAAGCACTTTCCACTGACAAGCAGGTTATATTTTGGAAAACAATAATAAAAAGTATACAGCATTTCTCAGTGGCGGACTTGTTTTGGGCCCCCAACCTGAGGGGGCTCCTAATAAGATGCCCTTCATGATCATCATAGACACACGGCTCTGAAACAGTTTATATTCTCTCAAATGTCACAATAAAGTGGTCCAGTAAACAAGAAAAATTTAATTATTGTGCCCAAGCCATCCACATTCGCACATTATTACGGTGGACTAGCTCATGAGTCAATGCTATATGGTAAATAAAACATTATAAAATTGCAAATGTATTTAAATCAGCTGAACATGTGTTAAAATGCACCAGCAAACGGGAAATATGGTCTGATTCTTAAATGTTCTTCTGGGGAAGGACCCCCAAACCCCCTGTTAAAGAACATGTGAGCTATTGCACATATGAATTAGAATTTTACAGTGGTTCAATTATTACCACCTCAAACTTATGTACCTGTTCAGCCGCTACACGTAAAAATTTAAGGCGGCTTTTGGTCCTCAGACGGCCATTTGCCTGACGAAGGCCCAGTTGCCGAAACGTTGCTCACCTGAAAATAAAACTACACCTTTTTGCAAGTAGCCAGTGCGCGGGAGTCTACTTTTGACCAACTTTAAGAAGTTTAAAAACATAAAACACAAAGCAAAGAACCTGACACAGACGGTAAGGATATAAAAGCATAAAAGCATCCAGTTAAATAAAATTGAAATAAAGTTACGGCACATGTCCAGAGTCAATTTTAGTCCACTGTCAAAGAGGTCCATTTTCAAATTAAGTCTAAGTGTAATTTTTTCAATTTTTTGAATGTCAGTTATAATTTCGGTCCAGTCCTCGATTGTCGGAGCAGTCTGCATCATCCATTTTTTTTGTACTGGGCTTCTTCCCTGCCACCAACAATATCTTCCAAAGGTATCCATTTATTGTATCTATGGCAAGAGTTTTTACACCCAAATACCTAGTTCTGACTGAGTGGGATGATGAAATTAAAAACAGTCTGCAGTGCCTTCTCAGCCCAGTATTTCTGAGCAACAGGACAGTTCCAAAACACATGGTAATGATGTGCCTCCTGGAAAGCACACTTTCTCCAGCAGATAACATTTCCTTGTGAGAATTGAGCACTTTTACATAGTTTTGTTAAAAAAAGAAAAGAAAAACCTGCATTTTTCCAACAGGATCATTTCCAAACACTAAATGTTGTGGCCCTCTATTTGGATGAAGGCATGGCAGTGTTTTTCAACCTTTTTTGAGTCTTTTGAGACTTTTTTGGCTTGGTAATGTAATGTTCCACTATTCTAAAATGAACATGCATACATTCATAGGCACATACAGTCTAACTTTTGACTGTTGTGCTTCATCACGGCTCAATATATGCACATACACACAGCATGCTTCTGATCCGTCAGCATAAAACTCATCCCTAATGTGTGTAAACTTGCTTAGACATCAGATATCAGCAACTTTTTTTTCTCAGACCTGTAGCTTAGAATCTGTTTCCAAGTTATTCCAGTGACTCAGCTCCAGAGGAAAAGGCTGATATGGTGAGTGCAGTCTTACATTTGAGGACACTGCACTCTTCTCTGGAGGATGAGCGTGTTATTTCAGTGTTTTTTCTGAGGTCAGTGAGACAAAATCTTTCAAAGGAGGAGCAGCACCATGAGGAATTTTGAAATGTAGACAAATACTAGCATATAGCATTAGATTTTCTACGTTTTAAAGGTTAGGGTTAGTCCTGAAGTAAATTTTGCATTCAATTTCCCATATGAGTTTCAAAGAGAAACTGAAACATTATACACTGCTAAGTTATTAAAACATTTGGCCACATTTTAGATTTTACATGTGTTTTTTGTCATTAAAACAACCGTGTTATAGACATGACATTTTTCTTAAAACCCTATGGCAGTGTTTCTCAAACTGTGGTTGTAATGTTTACTTCATTTAGAGTACATTGTATTCACATTTTTGCCCTTTCTTTAGTAAATTTCTTGTTAAAACTACTGTGGCAGTGGTGTATTCCAACTTAAGACCTGGTTTATCCATAATTTAGATCTGAAATAGTCCTGTTATGGACCCAAATGTAGTGGTACTCAGGAAGCCAAATCTTTTCTTTGGTGGTACTTGGGACAAAATGTTTGTGAACCACTGCCCTACGGCAAAAAGTTATGATAAACCTTCTCTACTTCGAAGTGGGCAGGACTGTTGACTGGACTGTTATGTCACTGCTCCCGATGCACCTGAGTGTTGGCTTCTAAATAATGCTTTTTGGTTCTTGTAGGATTACTATGTGGTGATCCTGTGTCCGGCTGAGATGGATGTTCAGGTTCGGAGGGTCCTTCATGTTCCTCTGTGGGCCCAGAGAGTCATCTACCTTCAAGGCTCAGCTCTGAAGGACCAGGACCTCATGAGGGCAAAGTAAGCCTCAGTGTCCTTCTCAGTGCACGCTCCCGGCTCTCACACTTAATATCTAACACACCCCCAAGGCTTTCGGTGACAGCTGTAATTACATATTGCTTATTGTTTAGCCCCGGCCTCTGATAATACAGCACCTTAGGCTGCCTTTGTCGCAGGCGAAGAAAAGCCTGTTTGTTTAATCTCCCTGTCTCCTCGCCTCCTACTATCTCATCCATAAATGGCGTGGGCTTGAGAGACACATTGGTTCATTTGTGCCTCTATTGTCCCGCCGTTTTTCTCCTTTGTACCAGCGCTCAATAACATGACAACACTTTTCGGTTTTCTCTCACTCACACTCCTAACTCTTTTTGGTCTTCTTCCTCCTGTCTTTTTACCCTTGCACCCGTGGACTCTTCAAAATGACTAAAGGATGGACGATGCTGAGGCCTGCTTTATCCTCAGCAATCGCTTTGAAGTGGATCGCATCGCGGCTGTACGTTCTTCACTAATTCTTTGCTACTGCTAACACTGCTATTTACCCACCATAACAAGCCTGCATGCAAATAACAACAATGTTTTGCAGTTTCCATCAAGTATATTTTGGTGTTGGTGGCAATGTATCAGGAGCAGTACAAAAATAGCTAGGCAAACTAATATTATTAATGATTAAATAATAACAATTTAATCCCATAAACAAGAATATGCTGCTTAAATTTCTGGAATTTGTGCTAGTGGTTAGAAGTGCATGTTCTATAATCCTTGTGTACACTTTTGTAAGGCCTAGTTAACCTTGCCTTTCAGTCAGGCTAGTTTTAAAATGATCCACTTAAAGACTGAAATGGTGCACATTTCTTCAAAATTTCTCTAAATCTTTAATAACCTTTCATAATCGCCAGGTCCCACTCTCCTATTCATTCACTACTTGGAACTGCACAAGTACAAATTGTCTATGTACGCGTAATAATAGCAAACTGCACCTCCATTCTGAGAAAAACAGCCCGAGTTGTGCTCCTGTAAATCGCTGAGAGCCTCGTTCAATTGTAAGAACTGTTTGGCAGCTTAAGCATTTTTTGGGACCTCGGGCCTTATCCGGTGTTAGTGCGGCTGTATGTTGCTGTATGTCACTCTTTTTTTTATTGTTTTAATTTTCATCACAACTTCCCCTCTCTCTGTGTCTCTCTCTCTTTCTGTCTCTATCATTCTCACAAACGTTTTTCCTCCCCATTTTCACTTTTTCCTTTCTTACCTCCACTTCAATTGCTATCTGTCTGTCTCTCGCTCTATCTCTCTCATTCTCGCTTACTGTCCCCATTTGTATTGTTTTCTTTTTCAACTCTCACTTCCTCTTGCTTACACTCTCTCTTTCCCTCTCTCTTTCTCTTTTTCTGTTCTCCTACTCTTCCCATTTTCATTGTTTCCCTTTTCAACTCTCTTTCTTTTTCTCTCTCTCTTTGTTTTTTCTCCCCATTTTCATTTCCTCCTTTTCATCTCCACTTCTTTTTGCTCTAACTCTCTCTCGCTCTCGCTCTTTCACTCTCTCTGGATCTCTCTCTTTCTATTATTCTCCCTCTATTTATCCATCTCTCTCTTTTTCTTTCCTTCTCTCCTCTCCCTCTCTCTAGTTCTCTCTCTTTTTTCTTTCTTGCGCTCTCATTCACACTCTCTTACTCTTTCTATTTTCGTTGTTTACCTTTTCAACTCCTCTCTCTCCCTCACTTATTTCCCTCTTGTATACTCTTTCCATTCCCATTGTTTCATTTACTTTTATTGTTTCAGTGTTTCACATTCACTTCAATTGCTCCCTCTCTTTCTCTCTCTCCCTGCCCCCTTGTCTTTCTGTCTCCTCATTTCTTTTTCTCCCTCCCTCCATCTCACTCTTTGTGTCTTTATTTTCATTGTGTACATTCTTCCTCTCGCTGCAGGACCACCAGACGATCCTGCGAGCTTGGGCGGTGAAGGATTTCGCTCCAAATTGCCCCTTGTATGTGCAGATCCTCAAACCGGAGAACAAGTTCCACGTCAAATTTGCAGGTGGGCCGTGACTGTGAGTGAGAGAGTGGCAGGGGACTGAGCTGAGGGCATATGATGTTGCTGCACACATGAAGACACCTGACCATCAAATTTCATCAAACTTCATGTTCACCAAAACATATATGGTTCTGCACAAACGTTTTAGAGTTTTTATTTTGCGTGCTTTGATGAATAGACTTCTACCTTGATTTCCTTTTTTCTCTCAGATGTAATTGGGTTAACTGTATTATATTCACCCCTAGTAATTTGCCAAAGTTACAAAACTTTCTGGTTGAACATAATACACAAACACAAGAACTGTGAAAACATGAAGAAAAAAAAAACATGAAAAGAAAAAGGATTCAACAATGACCCCAAGATCTGACCAATAAAAAAGATCAAAAGTTGGAGGGAAAACCGTTCCTAATGAGGAAAGAAACTAGCCCTCTGAGGCGACTGAGGATTTCTGAACCTCTGCAATAACCTTTTAGTCTTTGGTTCCTGTCAGTGTCGCAGTTCTTCAGCTGTTGTTCCGTTTGAATTTTATTTATTTAAATTTGTCTCACTGTTGTCATTGTCGACAAGAACATGATAGATTTTGTTGTAGTTCTCCTCCTCAACTAGCTCTAATTGCCTTTGAATGCTTGTCAGTGCCCTCCATTAACTGCAGTGAATCGTCTTTTACTTATCTGTCACTTTCAGATTTGTTTTGAACTTTTGATCAAGTTAAGCCTTCTCTATAGCGTCAAAGATACAAACTCCAGCCACAAGGGATCAGTAAAGGAACTAAGTTAAAGTGTATTCAGTTCATTAAGGGTATTATGGCTCAATAAAGAATATAAACTTGTATATCTTGTAAAAATAGAAGTCCATGCAAAGTTTTGGAGGATCAGTTGTTACCATCTGTTTATTTGGAACTTTCTTTCACATGACTGACCTGCCAATGATAACACAAAAGCTTTCTGATGCAGTCAGAGGAGCCAGCACTTAGAACCGGCAGCCACGGCTAATTTAAAGGCCTCTCAAGACAGTTCAGAGCAACAACCACAGCGACGCTTTGTCCTTCCGGCTCTGAAGTAGTGCAGGACAGATTGGCTCAGCTTGCCTCTAAACCCTGTTAAGGATTCCTGTCAGCTTTTTCAGATGTTTTTTTTTTTACACATTTCTTTTCCGGGTACACAGCATCAGACCAGTCAATCATCTCCAAGAACTTAAGACCGCCTCAGTCCTGAAACACGTCATTTATTTTCAAAAGACGTCAACGGCGATTTATGCTGGAGGGCCTCATCCCAGCTGTTTCTATCTATGATTAACGTTTTGCTTCACACCTTAGCGACCAATTCCTGCCTTTCTTTGATACGTTTTTCAGCGGCTCTTACCTGGCAGACACATTTCTCCCCACGGCAATCCTCCGACGCAGTTTAAAGACCGCGACCCAGCAGCCAGAATGAGTGTCTTTGTATTAGTATAGGCCAGCAGCTGAAACAGATAAATTCACAGTCCTCATTCCGAGTCCTTCTGCTGGAGCATAATTACCACTCAGCGCAGAGGTGAAAAGGGTTGCCTATTCAGACAGTCCATGGCAGGTATTTCTGTGAGGTTTTCAACATTGTCACTTGACTTTATCCAATACATTTTAATGGATGGTCAGTATTCAGAAATAAATGAGTGAGCAGCACTGTGAATTAAATATATATTCACCACGTATTTTCTGCTTAGTTTAAGGTTTGTTTTTGTCCATTTATGACATACTAAAATAGAAAGCAAGTTGAAGGCTAGTGTGCTCGAAGTGATTTTCTTTTTTTTTTTTTTTAACAAAACTACGCTAATTGATCCCGCAAAGGCCATCTGACATAAAAAGAGAAAAGAAAAGAACTATTAGCTAAATGAGTGTGTGAAACTGGCATATTGTCTCCATTAATATTGGCAAAAATTGAATGGGGAATGGATTTTGATATCAAAAAGCTCAAAAAGCACCAAACTCTGAAAAAAAAAAAGAATAAATAACCACATCAATTTGTGCAAAAGTCAATAACTTATCATCGATAAGTCCAACTTAATTTGTGTAGCATTTTTCACTCATAAATGATTTACAAAGCTTCATACAAGAAACAGTAAGTAACAGAAAGCAGAAAAAAGAATCAAATTACCATCATAAGATCATCATATTTATCATAAAAAGTAAATAGAATGTTGGATAAATTAAGATATCAAAGCAAAAATAAAATGGTAAAAACGTAACATAAATATATACAGATGTACAATGTATAAAATGTAAAATAAAATGTATTAAAACCCAAACTAAAAAATAAATAAGAATAAAACAAGATTAGGAAAGAGCTAAAATAAAAAAAAAATGTTTGAAGTGATTCTAAGTTGACTTTACCTGGTCACTGTTTTTCTGATTTTCCAGCTAAAGTGAACCTGCATAACTCGATAAAGGAAGAATAATAGGAGCGATTAGTACAGTAAGTGCAGATGCCGTGTTTTGACACCACTCGGAATCCACTCACTAAGTGCTAGTGTGGGAGGCATTAATGAACAGCCCAGACCAGATTTAATCTGTGCCACAGGAATAGCTTAATAACAGATCTGCGCTCATTAGAAAAGATGTGGCGGCGCGATGCTACACGGCACTGGAAACCCCGAGGTGCTCAACCAGAAATGTATGGCGTGCTGTCGGCTAATTATCTCCACCGTTTTTTGTTTTGGATGTTTGTGGCGTACCGTGAAAAAACAACCAATTGATTTAATTAGATCTGGATGGTGAACTTCTGAACAGGAGATGCACAAATGACCACTCAAACAAAAACACCATTAACATCAGTTTGTGGTCTAACGTAACCTGGTGGACCAACAAAAAGTGTGTACGTGTGTTTTGAGGAAACAGGTTTGGATGTTTTGGGAGTTTAGTTTCAGACTGCAGAGAAAGTTGAATGATATAGAGGCCCAAAATGGAGTGCTGCGGCGCAGAGTAAGTAGATTCAGACCACAGGGAGCTCAGGAAACACAGTGGGAATGAAAGGTGTGCAGGGGACGTTGCAAATTGGATACTGAATTGAAAGACAGACCGAAATCTAAACCGATATGGCATATGTATTGTCTTTGCATATTGAGAAAACATCAGAGACGTGATGACAGGTCCACTGAGACAGGAAGCTATATGTTTCATAATGAGTTGTGACATCAACAAATCTAACTCTGGGAGAAACAAAAAGTTAAGTAAGTTGCTGAGACCAAATACATGTATTACGAAGTCCGGATTTAGTTTAACATTTCTTTAATCAGAATCTGTTTATCCATATTACCTGCTTGAGTCTTTGCCAAGTTTTACTCTTATTTTGTCAGTCTATTGTCTAAAACCTTGACCCAAAAAGAAAAAGTTTTGAGTATTATTGTGATATTGGAATCAGTATTGAGCATCAATATATTCCTTAGTATCAAAATCGAGTTGAAATTTTATTTTCATGACAAAGCCACTGCCACTGCTACTACTAAACATCTACTACTACTAGATAAACTTTATAAATCCTGAAGGAAATGTCTTCTACTACTACTACTTCTTTTTCCTCCTTGGCTCTGGTCAGACATCTTTGTTGAATACATTACGCTCCTGTGCATTAATGAAGTCTAATGGCATGTGTAGTCATTTTTGTCTCCTGTAGTTATGCAGCTGATCGGTTATGCTGGTATGTCACAAAGCAATTACTCCTTAATCATTCCGTGGTTTTACATTGTCAGTCAACAAAGCAAGCGTGCACGCGGCGGCTTTGACTTGGGAGTAATAGAATCGAAAAGGACACAGTAAGGAAATTGATTCTGCCTGACACACAGATTGGCCTCGAATTGTAACCGCTCCATTGACTTTTCTGTTCAAAGGCGGGACACGTGACAGCAGCAGGTGAGCAAAGAGCCCCTGTCTGGTGAGTTATAGAGTTCGAAAGAAAATGCATCCCAAAATATAAAGTACGGTCCATACTGTTTATAAAGTATCAATATTGTGAGCATTGCCACAACACAAGAAATTCATACTTGACTTAAACAGGAAGGAAGAAGCTTTACTAAATAACTAGTACTGCCAAAACAAAATAATACAAATGATTATGGATGGGACAAGATATTGCGAGATAAATTACCACAAGGTTGTGAATTTTGAGAAAAATTTCGAATTTGGAGAAAAACGGTTAAGCTTTTCAAATTGCACGTCTTAAGGAGCACATGTAGTTCCAGAAAGCGGTGCTACAACGACAGCACAAAGTATTAGATCAAATAAAATACAAAACTGTGAACTGAACTGGACAAGTATTTATTATAAAGGTCAAAATCTTGTCTTGTCTCTTTCTCGTGGACTCGATCTTGTGTCTCATCTTGAGGGAATTGTCTCTTTTTCCAACAATAAAAAATAACAATGATCGATACATAGATGGGCTGTGCTTTATTTTGAATTCTGAGCTAAAATTATAGATTTTAATTAAATAACAAGAAATTAAGCCACAACCAGTAAGTGAACTGAATCAACAAAGTGTAGTAGTAGTAGTAGTAGTAGTAGTAGTAGTAGTAGTAGTAGTAGTAGTAGTAGTAGTAGTAGTTGTAGAAGTACTTGTAGTATTAGTAGCTATTGTTGTTATTGTTGTAGAATTTGATGTTCTGGTAGTTGTTGTAATTGTAGTAGTATTTGTTGTAGTAGGAGTTGTAGTTGTAGTAGGAATTGTAGTAGTTGTTGTATTTCCGGTTTTCGCACGTTTCACAGGCCACAGTTTTCAATTCTTTGAATTTTTTTTGCATTTTTCAATACTTCTTAGCCTTCTAATGTCTGCTATTACTTTTGGTACATGTACCTTTTGTAGTTTTTTCATAATTTGCCGAGCAATTTTTCCCTATCTTTTACAGTGGGAGCCTTTCTGTTGGTCCTCTACAGGAAAGTTTGGTGTTTAAACTGTTTTTGGCGGGCGCATGGTGGCAAAGCGGCTAGAGCTTCTGCCTCCCAATAAGGAGGTCGTGGGTTCGAATCCCGGACCAGACCAACATCACACAAATTCAATTGCGCAGTCACTCGCAATAGCTTCAGCTATTGCAACAGCATCTAGTTGAGTGACTGCCTATGCATAGGCAGTCACTATTTGTTCCTGTATTTTCCTGTTTTTCGGCACGTTTCACAGGCCACAGTTTTTTGATTCTTTTAATTTTTTCTGCATTTTTCAATAGTTCCTAGTCTTCTAATGTCTGCTATTACTTTTGGTACATGTACCTTTTGTAGTTTTTTCATAATTTGCCAAGCAGTTTTTCCCTATCTTTTACAGTGGGAGCCTTTCTGTTGGTCCTCTACAGGAAATGTTGCTGTTTAAACTGTTTTCAGCAGGTGCACGGTAGCAGAGCGGCTAGAGCTTCTGCCTCCCAATAAGGAGGTGTGGGTTCGAATCCCGGACCAGACCAACATCACACGAATTCAATTGCGCAGTCACTCGCAATAGCTTCAGCTATTGCAACAGCATCTATTTGTAATAGCAGTAGTAGTATTTGTAGTAGTAGTAGTATATGTAGCTATAACAGTGCTAAGCTATTGAAGAATTGAGTGTGATTTTGGAGTCTAATGAAATAATTGTCTGACACAGTGTCCTCTGCAGCTCAACTCTGAGACACGGCGGGGCTTTTTTGAGCTTAAAGCAAATTAACAATGTCTAATAATGTGCCATCCTGACTCGATATGGAGCCCACAGAGCTGTCAGAGTCAGAAATGGAAATGTTCCTCTTCCAAAAATGAACCACAAAGAAAACCACCATTTTGAAAGGAGCACTGGGGGCTTTTCTGATTAGCAGTCGCGTATGTTTGGGGCAGCAATAAAAACTCAGTATTCAATTGAATTTCAATTGAATTTAATTATTCATTTTTCTGTCTCTTTATCTTTACTGTTAAGTTTTTATGTCCTTTTTGTGCATGAATGTTTTAATAATCATGTTGTATTCTTACTGCAAACTGCTGAATCATTGTTTCTTGTACAAAATAACATCTTGAATTTAGAATTAAGCAATAGTCATATGTTCTTTATGTGTCATTTTCTCCAGATCTTTAAGAGTGAGCTTATTAGATACAGGCAAAACTCACTGTTTTCAAGTTTTTGTTGTTTGTTGTTTTTAATGTGGAAACAACAAACTTGTCCAATCTGCTCTAAACATTTTTCATATAATCCACTTCATCCATAGATTTTTATGGGACATTGGGATTTCAAAGGCCGTTTTCTTAAAATGCATTTTTTTCTCCCCCAGGGACATAAGTATCAACACTTAAAGTAGATTCCACGCACACTAAACTGCACAAGCTTGGACTCAACAAGATGAACAAAATGTACTGAAGGATTTTTTTTTATATCTAATTCTAAAACTGATTTATTGAACTTTTAAGTTTTAAAAAATTAGGCAAAATTTGAATTTTTAAGACAATTTTCAGTCCAATCAAATTTACTTAAAAACTAAATCCAAAATCCCCTCTGTACATTCTTTTTGTAACTAATAAGTGTATAAAATCAACCAAGAAATTTAAACCTGGTTCTGTCCATTTTCAGGTTTATATGTCCCAGATATGGGTATTTTGGGCAATTTTTACACAGAAAATGCCTAATTTCTACATGAAAACATTCCATGATGAAAAACTTGTAAATATATGTTTTTTTCTTAAATTTATGTGAGAAAACTGCAGGAGATGTTCAGAATTCATGTGGAAACAACAAATTTGTCGAGTCTGTTCCTATTCATGTTTGTTTTCTTTTTCATTTAATCATTTAATCTTTATCTTAAATTGAATAATGTTTAATTTCTCTGGGACATTGTAACTTAAAAGGCCATTTTCTTAAAATGCATTTTCTCCCACAGAGACATAAAAACATAAAGCACCTACACACACCAAACTTTACAATTTATCAAGATTTGACGGATCATACGGAAGGATTTGTTGATATCTAATTCTAGGCCGGATTTATTTTATTTATAATATGATTTATTATTTTTTAAGTCAAAAGAATGAGGCAAAATTTGAATTTTTAGGCCAATTTTCAGTCAGATGTAGATTACTCAAAAACTAAATAAGAAATTCCCTTCTGTAATTTTTTTGTAACTAATAAATTCAAACCTGGCCCATTTTTCAGATTTAAATGTCCCAAATATATGCAATTTTGCCCATTTTTACACTTCCAAGGCCTTATTTCCACCTGAAAACATTACATGATGGAAAAAACTTGTAATCCATTGTTCTTACATTTATGTGAGTGCTCTACACCTGCAGATGTGGAGTGTGTAAGTGTGAACGACTTGTACGACTGTGTTTTGTGGGAGATTGTGACCCGGGTCGTGGTGTCCCTCTCGTGTCCTGCGTCTGTGCAGATCATGTGGTGTGTGAGGAAGAGTTCAAGTACGCCATGCTGGCCCTGAACTGTGTGTGTCCCGGCACGTCCACCCTCATCACGCTGCTCATCCACTCCTCCAGAGGACAGTGAGTGCACGCCGTCAGCAAAAATACACTCAACATTGGAACACGCCGCAAAAAAGGATGATCTACATGAGAAAACATGACTTGAATTTAGTATGTAAATCTCTTTTGAGAAGTTTTGTCCAATGAAGATTTAATCAGACGTGTTTTGTTTTTTCTCCGTGTTTTGAATATGTGCCAGTGAAGAAAGAATGTTTGACTTTCAAAATAACTCGATAACTCACAATTAGCAAATCGCAGAGACTGTAATTATTTAAGTAGGCTCATTATACTTATGGGGACTCTGTTATATCATATGAAATACATTAGGCTTATTTGTTAATCATCAGTTTATATTCCAGTTTTCTCTCAAATGGACGAGTTTGAAATGTGCTCTTTGGACATGATCCTAACATAAAAAAAACACAAATTATAAAAGGTATTTTTCGAAATTGTTTAGCCCTATAAAGAGTAAAGTATAAATCTTACTTCACTGGCAGATACTTTTTCCTTGAACAGGGGATATACATAAAATGTAACAATACAAAAACTTCTAAAATATTTAACATGGATACTCAATACTACTCAAATCCAGATAAATACTTCAATTTCAAGTCATTTAAATGGTGTTGACGTTCCTTTTTTGTGGTGTATCTACTAGACCTATTTTTATTTAGACTTTCAAATGCAGCCTCTTTTTTTAACTCCTCACGACAATTTTGTGCTTTTTTTTTGGAGAACTAATCCCCAGGAAGGATTCAAGCAGCGTGTGGGAGCATTTCAGGCCCTCAACAGGTACAGTGAAATCTGTACAGAGAGGAACATGAAAATTACAGTCAATCATTTTGTTCAAAACATGACTGTGGCACTTTTTTGTCATAAAATGTATTCACCGTGCAATTCTCCATTTCCTCTAAAAACAAACAAATACAACACTGAACCCAATGTCAAATGTGGCCCTCTGTAACACAAACACTGGGAAAATATGGAAATGCACGGAATTGGCTTGTTTCCACGACTCATGCTAGAAGCAAATACAATTGTAACATACAAATGTGTGTACTTGTATAATATATATACATGTATTTGTATAATATAAAGGATTTGCTTGTGGACAGAGAAAGTGCCCAAATCAGCGGATGAGCCAGTACTTTGTCACTTAAGTAAAATTACACAAACAGGAAAAAAAAAAATACTCAAGTAAAAGAATCACATAAAAAATCTACTTAAATAAAAGTAGTGAATACAAGTTGAAAATCTATTGTAGAGTAAAGAAAGTAAACGTATTTCACAAAATTCATAATTAAAGGCGCACTATGCAACTTTTCTGGTGGTTACACCATCTGCTTGTCTCCATAGAGATTGTTATTGCGTTGTGTGGAATGTTTCCAAGTACGGCATTACACTTATTTATCGTCATGGAGATATAGATGGTGGAGTAGATGTCACTCGGTGAGATCTGTGGAGAGGCAGCTTCATTTACTCTAAAAAAGCATATTTGTTTGGTATTTTTGAGCAATAAAAACACTAAATGAACAAGAGCTAGATACATAGATTAATACCATAATGTGGCACATTTCAGGCAAAACAATAACATCGCCATGGAGACAAAAAGGTGAAAACCAGAAAAAGTTACACAGTGCCCCATTAAAAGTGTGTTATATTGAGATCTTGATTAATAATTTTGCTGATTATTTTCAGAAGTCATTGAATTAACACCTCAATGCATCGAGTCTTTTTATACTTATATGATTTTGTTGGCACTCAAAACCTTAAGGCAGGATGTCATCAGGAACGTGCTAAAGAACCCCTCGGATCATAGAAAGAGTTTTTTACTTTTCAGTCCAGCTCAAAAGTGTAGTGCAGTAGAAAGTACGTAAACCTGCTCTCTGATGTAGTGAAGTAAAAATAAAAAGTATCTACTATAAAAATCAGCTTATGTAAAACACATTTACCTAAACATTTTACTTAAGTCCAGCACTTTAACTTTTGTACTTTGTTACTTCCCACCACTGAATTACACACAAGCAAAAGAGCTATATTTATTATCGTACTGTGGACGTTTCCAGAAGCGGGAAATGCACCTTTAAAGTCAAAAGTAGCGTACAATAGATGTTATTCGAAAACGACTTCTCTCTTGCCTGGCTGTAATTCTGTGACACTTCTACACAAGTATCATATCATCTGAGAGTTTTCGAGAGCTCTTTTCATCTGCGGTTATGTATAGCCCATGTGCCATTTGGTTTATTGGCTGGAACAAAGATACATGATGAGGATTTGTCGTCCTCCTCCCCAGCCTTGCACTTTCGCTATAACACTTGTTTATATAATACTGTCTCTGTCGCAGGCCTCCCACATTCACACTGCCCCCACAACCTGGTTTCCTGTTATCACCTCTTTAGCCTTCCTCGTCTTAAGCCGTATCCCCCGGAGAAAACTGCTGTCCACTTAGCTCTCTGGGATCTGTTGTTTAGGTCAGGGCCGCCTGTCCTTCCTGTCCGTCCCGCACTATTGATGAACAGCTTCGAATGGATTTAGGATTACCTCGGCACCACGGCGAGAAATCCTTGCGTTGTAAACTGTGGAAACTCTGAGCGTCACGTCTGAAAAGGTGGCCCGTTCTTCCCCTGTGACCCGTCTTTCTGATTTCAGAGAGAGCGGGGTGTCCTCGGCCGACCAATGGCATCGCACGTACCGCCGCTGCTCGGCCAATGAGGTGCACCACATCCGCCTGGAGGAGAGCAAATTCTTTGGGGAGTATCACGGCAAGAGCTTCACCTTTGCATCTTTTCACGCACACAAAAAGTAAGTTTGGATTGGAGAATGTTGAAGATGGTTTCTGCATTTAGAGCCGTTTCTCCCTAGATTTTTATTCCCGTGGGTCAAAAAGTGTGCCGCTAACTCCATCGTTGGAAAGTGGTGCATTCATAAAACATATACTAATGAAATCGTGGTGACATCGACCTCACATGTGCAACGCCCTAAACCTCTGCACCACCGCAAAAGCACAGAGGTCCTTTTTCAAGCAATGTTTCAAGCAATGCTAGCTTTGACCTGTTGTTGCATCCTCGGGCAAGACACTGAGCAGCTTTACCTGAATAACAGTTCAAACGTTATGAAAAACTGACTGGTTAAAACTATGCCAGACCAATATCAAGTCAGTGAAGTTGAAAACAACAAAAAACAAACATTAACATATCGTTATACATAAGGAGGGACCAGGCCTTCTCTGTGGTCGGCCCCAAGTTTCAAGTTTCATCTTAAAACAAATTTTTTATTCTCTGGCTTTTAACATGACGTACTTTATTGTTATTTCATGGTTTTATGATTTTGCTTGGATCTGATTTGACTGCTTTTATTGCTTTGGAACGAGTCATATCAAATTGAGCCCTTATAAAACCTTTTGTTGTTGTTTATTGTTTTGTGTCTGTGTAGCAATGTTTATGAAATGTGCTGTGTCAAAAAAGTGGATTTGGAAATTGATATCGGCGGCAATCCCAAAAAAACATTCCTGGATCAGGTATCGAGTCTATAAATTCAGCCGATATCCTGTTTGGATCTTTAATTAGATGTAACCAGACTATTTACTGGCTGATGTTGGCCCAGAGCGTCTCATAATGTTCTAAAGTCATTATTTGCATGATAAATAGCAGTTACATCACACAGTTACATCAATTCTATGCTAAATATATTGCAGTCAAATAGATATTGCTAATTCTTGGTCAGAAATTAGCAAATCACAACTGCAATTATTTACGTGACGTCATTTCAGCTGCAAACAATAAAATATCCTGTTGAGTTTAGTTTAAAACCTGTTAAACCTGATTGTTGGGATGTCGACAAACATGAAATGCATGGGGTTCTTGTATTAGCTGAATATTTTAGTCTTCTCTCAAATGTTAATGATTTTTAAATTTGTAAAATGTGAACTTTGAACCAAATCCTTCTGTTAAAAAAATGCAATCGGAATCAGAATGTCTGTCAGAAAAATCACAATTAGATATTTTGCCAAACTCGTTCAGCCCCTTTAATGTACCCTTGTGCATATTATATTGAAATCTGAATTTTTAGTACAGTTGAAGACACAAACATAACACACACAGTGACTTTATTTGTGCAGATACGGGGTGTGTTTGATAGGCGTGCGGAGACTGGACACCACCAACATCCTGCTGAACCCCGGGCCGTGCCACATCATGGGTGCGTCAGACACATGTTTCTACATTAACATTTCCAAAGAAGAAAACTCTGCCTTCGTGCGAGGTCACCGGGAGCCGTCCTGGGGCAGCGGAGGAGGAAACGGCCGAGGAGTGCACCAAAGCATCTACCACGGACTCACACGCCTCCCCGTCCACAGCATCATCGCCAGCATGGGTCAGTCCTGACATCTGCACTCCGGCCTCTCCGCTCTGCGTGTTTGAACGTATTTATTTACGTTCAGGAAATGACGGAGCAGATATGAGATTGTCGGTGCTTTTCTGTGGGAAAGGGCATCCAGTGTATCCGATTAAAAGTCACCCATGATAAGTGTATCTGCCAAGTCAACTAAAATGTCACGCTGTACTCAGCTTTACAAACATGCCTCCTAGTGGACAGGGGCCAAATTGCAGGATTGATGTAGTAGTATTCAAGGCTTGTTCTTGTCTTTTCTGAGGATAGCAGTTGTTTTCCTCTTCAAACAACTTTAACCGAAGGAAATAAGTTCCTGGAAACGTCTAAACCTAAGAAAGCCGTAGTGGAGTGATTAATCTTGACCCAGATCAAAATATAATTCAACCAAGAGGCAGTTTACTTATTCAGCAAACTGCCTGAATAAGTTTACCTTTATCCAGGCTTATATTATTTATTATCATTTTGGCTGAGGATAAGCTGTGTGTGCCTCATGCATTATGGAAATTGATGCTGGGAGATTTGTCTGGTATTGAAATGACAACAAAATAAGACGAGCTTTTCCACGAAAGCCTGGCGTATGGAGTTAACCACTTTTGTCCAGCAGCCTTCTGTTCAAACAGGACCAGAACTAAAGCATCTCTAAGCAGGACTTGGACGGCAAGAGTGCTCATGATCAAAAGTTTACAAAAGATATAAATATGCCTTAACCAAAATGATGTAAAAAGTTTGTTTTCTGAGTCCTGGAACAACTTGATAAGCTGCTTAAATACCACTGCTAATACTTCATCACACTGTAGTAAGGCTGCAATGATGACAAAAATAAACTATTTCAGAATTTCATCATTAATTAATTTGTGTTTTCTATCTGGCCTAGTCTTCACTAAAAAGTCACTAAATTTCAACTCTTTCTCTTTCAATTTTATTTGTTTGATAAGGTTTTTTAGTCTCAACATGCAATACAAAGAATCGCTTGATTGGTCGACTACTAAAATGGTTAGTGACTCTGACGCTGAAGTGTCAAAATACTTGCTAAATGTATAATTTTGCATCTTAAAATCTCCATTGGTTTAACATTAGCCTATTAATATTTGGCTAACTGGAAAGTGTGTTATGTGTGACGACACATATCTCGTTCTCTAAAGACACCTCTCTAACTTGGACGGACCACTTGAGAAACAGTATTTACAATATGAACATCTACACTGAAACTGAAATGCACGACTCACATAACTTTAAGAGGAGTAACTTTCTGTTCAGGCACAGTGGCGATTGACCTCCATGACTCGAGTGACAGCAGTCCAGAGGGGCAGGATGCGGGCACGGGCCTGGGCAGTGGCAGGGGCAGCAGAAGCAGCTCCAGGACAGAGATGAGTGGTGCCAACACTCTTGCCCTGCCCGCCATGGGGGAATCTGCAGAGGAGAGAAGGCACAGCATCGCCCCCGTCCTGGAGCTGGTGGATGGAGTTAGCCACCCCACATTTGACCTGTTGGGAGACCAGTCCGAGGACGAGGGGGAAAACGAGAGCAAAGAGGACAGCGATAAGGATGAGAGCGCGCACTGGTGGACGCGGCACTGCGAGTGCGTATCCCTGCGATTTTGTTCAATTTTGTTTCATTGTTGCATAATAAATACACGCACTTTCATCAAGAAAATCTGCACAGTTGCCAACACAAAAGAGGCTGAATTATAGATGACCTCGGCTGGTGTGTTTGCTTTGTACTGTCAAACAGCTCAGCAGCTACAAGTGTTCTGAAGCACAGAAACTGACAAAACATTTGAGAACTGTGTCTGGACAAAAGTCATCACACAAATGTCAAGTTAGGGTTATACAATCTTTGACGTTGTACCTTTTTAAAAGTGAGAAGAACAATTTTTCTACTTTAGTCTACTACTCTTTAGTCTACTTTAATGAAAGATTTTGATGCCTTGTTTCCACATTATTACCAGGAAAATAGTGTACCCATGCTCCTGGTAGTTTTCAGTCTTGGTTAGGATTAATTGTATTACTATGAAATACACTAAATACAGTAAATACAGTAAAGTGACAGAGTTGATTATTCTTCCTGTTCGTTTTAGATTGTGATGACGCATGGATTTTTTGTTGACTGAAATTACATATGCATAAATGTGCACAATTGAAATGAACAATTAATTATTGAAACAAAAAACAAATAAAGACATGCTGTAAATCAATGTGCTAACACTCTCATATTTTGTTTAGAACACACAGTTTATTTCAGGTTAGGGTTGTCAAAAGTGTCAAAACCCAGATACTAATCCATATGCAAACTATTATCAAAATTAGAATCAATCATAAACAAAACAACCATAAACAGGACATTAGACTTTTAGACAGTTTTGGAATGGTTTTAATCTATATCAGAACTAGTAAAATTGTAATATTAAAGAAACTACAAGTTTATGATAAAAATTATAATCTCTTGTCTAAAAAGTCTGCTTTTTACTATCATTACTATCATTTTCCTTAGTTTCGAAAGTAAGTATGAATTTTTATTATTGTGACACTATTTCATGGAATCACAGAGTTCTACAAAAGAAAATAATCAGCAAAAACAAATTGCGTACATTGTGTTAACAATCACACTGATAAACTCTAAATAGCTTGTTCAACATTTGAAACGCTTTTGTAATTTGTTATCTGCTTCTTTTGTTCTGTTTTGCAGATGGGTGAAAGGTTACCCTCTGAACTCCCCGTACATCGGCAGCTCACCCGCCCTCTGCCACCTCCTCCAGGAAAAGATGCCTTTTTGCTGCCTGCGCATGGACAAGGTCTGTCTCTGGTCGGATGCTGTAAGTCCTCAGCCCAGTTACAGCAGTGTTTCATGTTGTGTTCCTGTCCCAGCCCTGTCACCACATCCCCTTTGAGGACGCGCGCTCGTACGGCTTCAAAAACAAACTGATCATTGTGTCAGCGGAGAGTGCGGGGAATGGCCTGTACAACTTCATTGTGCCTCTTCGTGCCTACTACAGACCCAGGAAGGAGCTCAACCCCATCGTGCTGCTGCTGGAGAGCATGTGAGGACAACTCTTTATTTATCGGCTTCTTAAGTGTGTTCACTGCAGCACTGTCTGCAAATATATGTGTTTGTTACAGGAGTATTAAAAAGAGATTCTTGGAAGGTCACTTGGTAGAAGTGGTTTAAGGCGAGACACTACAGGCAAAACTCATTTTTTTCCTTTTTTTTGTTTTTTTTTTTGGTCTCTTTGGTCTCTCTTCTCTTTCTTTTGGGCTCTCAACATATCAGCTTTCATGTGGAAACAACAAACGTGTCCAATCTGCTCCTAAAGATGTTTTATTATTTCATTGAATCCACTTCATTCATAGATTTCTCTGGGACATTGCAACTTCAAAGGCTGTTTTCTTAAAATGCATTTTTCTCCCCTCGGGACATAATTAAAAGTAGATCCCACACACACCAAACTTTACAATCTTGGACTCAACAAGATTTTGACAAAACGTACAGAAGGATTTTATCTAATTCTAAAACTGATTTATTGAAGAAAAATTAGGCAAAATTTGAATTTTTAGGACAATTTTTAGTACAATCTAGTTTACTTAAAAAACGAAATAAGATATCCAAATTCTCCTCTGTACATTTTTTTTGTAACTAATATGTGTACAAAATGAACCAAGAAATTTAAATCTGATCCTGTCCATTTTTCAGGTTTATATGTCCCAAATATGTGTATTTTTGGCCATTTTTACACATAAAATGCCTTATTTCTATATGAAAACAAGCCATGATGAAAAAGTTGTTATACATTTTTTTTACATTTATGTGAGAAAACTACAGGAGAAGTTTCAAATTGATATTAAAATTTAAGATTTTTTTCCTTTAGTGTCTCACCTTAAGGTTGCACAAAGCCTGTTTTTATAATATAAAAGAGTACAAATGGAGCCATCTTACAAGGCTATTTGGCATATTTAAAAGTATAACAACAAATACATACTAAATGCAGTCAAATTATGATAAAGTAAGATAAGAACCTTAGTTTAGCGATTATTCTAGCAATTATTCAGTTTCAATCATTATTTTGTCTCTGTAGAGCACTTTGTTTGAGTGTGTTGTTTTTTAACCTTATAAATAAAGTTGGATTGAATTAATCTATTAGTTGTTTAAAACATGAAAGTTCTCACTTCAACCAAGATGAAGCAGAACTGAAGCGTTTGAGGACGTCCTGGTTTCCCGTGTCATTTCTGTATAGTTCCTGGTCAGACTCATAACACCTCTTCTCTCGGCTCATGGCATGTTTTGGAGTCGGTGTATTGACTGATTATTCGATTACTTAATTTGTAACAACTTTCTATAATCAGTTTGTTTCAATCAATTGATTAGAGATTAAGATAAGATAGGAGAACCTTTATGTGTTCCACAATGAGGAAATTCCAGTGTTGCAATGCAAACTTCAAGAACAGCAGATGAATAGAAACATGCAATAAAAAATAAATAAATCAGGATAAATAAAAATAGACTTAAATCTAACAGACAGCAGGTAGAACAACAATATAAGGCAATAAGTGACTCTGACCATTATTATGTACAGTGCAGCAAATGGACAACCATAAACAGGCAGATAAACAATTCCGACCATTTTAGAATGTTGTTAAACTTCAAATATTTGTCAATTTGTTGATTGTTATAGAACTTCCAGTAGGCCAAGGACCGAGCTGCGCTTCTGCAATTTCCTATTTATATATATATATATATATACATATATATATGTATATATATATATATATATATATATATATATATATATATATATATATATATATATATATATATATATATATATATATATATATATATATATATATATAGATATATGTATGTGTATATATATATATATATATATATATATATAGATATATATATATATAGATATATATAGATATACATACACATATATATACACATATACATATACATATACATATATATATACACACACATTTAGCTAAAAGATAGAATGATGATTGAATGATGATGAAAAGATGTTTCCAGGATAATTTCCTGCACAGTCTTGTAGCGTCTGTGTCGACTGGTTCATACGCAGCAGCCAAATGAAAGCACAATCCAATAAAGCAGCAGTAAAATGCTGAGTCACAGAGACACCGTGTTTTTTCTCCTCAGGTCGTTAGTCTAAGTTGTATTTCCTCATACAAATAAAGGAGGGGGCCGTCTGCAGGGAAGCTTTTCATCACAGGCTGCATAAACCAAAACTGCCGCGAATCTCTAAACAGTTTGTGTTTTTATTGGGTTAGACCCGAAGCAGACTTCCTTGAGGCGATATGCTGGTTCCCCATGGTCTTCTACACAGTGGGCTCCATTGACAAGTAAGGCCCCCAAACAGAGTCCATTTTAAGCATGCTCCAGTCTCAGATTTATTTGTGCTTTGGGCTGGATGACTGCTGTTGTTGTTAACCCTCTTCTTCAGTCTGGACAGCCTGTTGCGATGTGGAGTCACGTTCGCCGACACCATGGTCGTCGTGGACAAGGAGAGTTCAATGATCGCGGAGGAGGACTACATGGCCGATGCCAAGACAATTGTCAATGTTCAAACACTTTTCAGGTCTGCTATGTTCATTTTTGTGTTCATTTTGATGTTATTTTTCTGTCCAGGGAGTGTAGTAGTCGTTTTGATTTACAAGTAGGTCGTAAGTTAAATTATTAAATTCTGAGACACAGGGTTCATCTGGTGGTGCTCAGACAAGATTGTTATGCTGTTATTATGTTCACATTTAGAGAACACATTTAGTTAATCTCTGCCAAGATTATTCGGTTCATTGATAATCATATTTATTCAGGTCACTATATGATCGTATCAACTAAAAATAATAATTGTGACAAAAAAAAGTTATTTCAGTTCAATCTATATATCCACTCAAAAAAGTATGTATGTAGATTTCATAAAGCTGGTCACAAAGCTGGATATGTTTAAAATAGGATATGCATACATAGCTTTTATACATGTTTATTAATCATAAACAAATCATTGACAAATATAAACTAACAAATGTCAGTAACATTAACCCAAACCCTAAACCTTACCCTAACCTAAGTAAATTATTATTTAGTTAGTTTGTTTAATAAACATAAATTGTGTATAATGTTTCTATGCCTTATTTTAATACAGGACCAGTATTTTTCTGTTTGGATTTGGTGCCAATAATAATGAATAAACATTAAATTGTGATGTTGCCTCTTAGAATAATTGTAACACAAAAATTTTGCGACATTCCTAGTGCATATATAACAATCCTGGTATTAATTAAAGCCAAATTAAGGCAGATAGTGCTGTCTCCTAATGGCAGGTCCTGAGACACCATAATGATAATAGACAGGGGGAAGTTAATATATGTGGACTGGCCAAAAATAAAACGCATAAACGAGTGAATAAATAAATAAAATTGAATAAATATGATGTATTTTGTTGTTTTCTTCCCCTGCAGACTGTTCCCAGCTCTCAGCATCATCACGGAGCTCACACATCCAGCCAACATGCGCTTCATGCAGTTCAAAGTCAAAGACCATTACTCCCTGGCTCTGTCCAAACTCGAGAAGGTGAATAATTTATTGACACCGTTCTCCGTTCAGGCTTTAACCTCGTGAACAGAAAACTGGGTTACAGTGATTGCGCTGACATGCGTTAATGAAAATTATAATGGAAAAGTTTGTATCCAATTATATTCTTGTCTTGTGTGTTTTTGTCTCCTCATACCCCACAGTTCTTTGGCTTTCAGTAATTTCATTTATTCACCTCATCTCTAATGAAATTCCAGTTTCCAAAATGAAGTTTGCAGATATTATACTTAGAAAACTGGTGCTTTACAGACACAGAATCATTTGTTAATTACATACAATTTTAATCAAAGAAGACCTTTTGCATTTGTTCTCATTTGTATCTTATGTTTTTTGCAGAAGGAAAGAGAAAAGGGCTCCAACTTGGTGTTCATGTTTCGCTTGCCCTTCGCTGCAGGGAAGGTCTTCAGTGTTAGCATGCTGGACACACTGCTGTACCAGGTACTCAGCCCTGAATAAACCATAATATCTAATCTGTAAGACTATTTTCATCCAAGGTTGCTAGATTTTTAGACAGCAACCAAGCCTTTGAGGAAAAACCAAAACAACCCCAGACCCACAAAAATAGATAAACAAATTAAGCAATTATAGTTAGATGTTATGGGACGCTGAACGAGCAAATTTAACAATAATAACAGCTTTAAAATATGAATGATCAGTTAAGAGCTTGTATTTCATTTTTGCCATGAAACAAACCTGAAAAAGAGCTAAAAAACAAGTTCTTTACGATGTGAAAGTGCCGCTCAGGAGCAAGACCTAAAAACCGCAACCTAGGTCAGAATTTGCAACCAACTTTCCAAAAAATTAAGCCCAAAGTTGTTATAAAGAAGCAAACATAGCCACTCGGTTCAGATTTCTGATGGAGGGGAGTGACACATTTCATTTAAAACAATCAACAATTTTGAAGTAACTTTTACCTGAGTAGTATAGTATTTGAGTTTTTTTCCTAAGTGAATTTGTTTTGAATGAATGTATACTTACCAGAATGTGCATATTCTTTACCTATATGCCCTGTACACACACAAAAATACTGAATAGGTTACTTTTACTAACAATACTTTTACTTCTTGGTGCACTTCTCATGATGTTGATTGTCCTCTTCATAGTCATTTGTAAAGGACTACATGATCTCCATCGCCAGACTGCTCCTCGGCCTGGACTCCATGCCTGGGTCGGGATTCCTATGTGCTGTGAGTAGAGAAAATGTATTACTATTGTTGAAATACAAAGATACTGCAAAAAGTCTAATTACTTTTTCCTTTAGATGAAAATAACAGAAGATGATCTGTGGATAAGAACATATGGACGGCTTTACCAGAAACTGTGCTCCTCCACTGGAGACATTCCCATTGGGATTTACAGGACGGAAGCACACAAGCTGCCAGTGTCCGAGGTCAGCTGCTAAAAAAAAAAAAAACTATAAGAAATTACAAACAACATTTATTTTGTTTGTTTGTTTTTTTGCATTGTGTTAATTATTCACTTGAGTCTCATTTTCAGTATTTCTTCATTTTAATTTCAAAAGACAGCAATTTCTGAATAATTGCTGATCTGTTGGCAACATTATTCACTGTTGCTCGATGAAAGGCACAAATAGATTAAAAAGGAGTGCAGGCGTCGTTAAAAACTGAAACAAAAGATTAAATGACAATGCTAAAAATAAGCATAGCCGGAAATGAGTAGAAATAATGGTGCTAAATATATCGCAGAATTTAAAATGTGGCTATTATTAGTCTGTACTTTCCAAAACAGCTGCAATGTGCTGTTCTACTGTCCTCTAGTGGCAAAGAATAATACACAGTCAACAACTCGACACTTGCAGCATGCCAGAGTCTGTCTTGATATTTTACAGATTACAAACTGCACATGGAAATGTAGCTCGTATACTATGAACCAGTTCCTTCTAGGGAATTGTATTATTAAAGCTAAACAGTTCTGCTGGATATTGTTGTTTGTTTCTAGTTTTGCGGGGGCCCTATGCAAACTGCTCAGCTTCTTTACAAATTTTCCTATGCCACAATCTAGTTTGTGAGTATCTACAAGATATCAGAATAATCAAACATAAAAGCATATATTAGGGATTTTTTTGTGGAGTATTATTTGAACAGCTTTTATTTTCTTAGTTACATGGAGGACATTTTTCTCTGGACAAGTTGACAGCTGTTTAAAGTATTATTTTGTTTGGACCTTTAGACGTTTAGTCGATTAATCGGTTGAAGGTGTTTTAGTCGACTAATTATCTAATTTAGATTGTAAGGATTTGAGACAACAGCAGAAAGGAGGGTAGATGGAGTTAGCTGAAGAGTTGGTATTGAATTTTGAGTTTAATCTTCCATTATCTCTTATATATACTCTTTTTCCTAGTATTTTTCTGTTTTTAAAAAAATGTCTTTGCATGAACCCCCATGCGCTTGTAGTCTAGTGAGTACAGTTTGAATGAAACACATTCAGATCATAAAAATATTAAAATGTTTTGAGAGCTCTATAGTCTCATCCCATTTTAGTTGACTAATTGATTTGCAGGGTATTTCTTTAGTTGACCACGACGTTTTAAATTAACTACAGCCTTACAATTTACATTTACATTGACAGTAAAGTAATTAATGCTTAGTTGTTGATTAGCTTTTAGCACCCCCTTGTGACCACAGTATCGATCAAACCTTTTGCGTGTGTCCAGTCCCAAGTGTCCATCACAGTGGAGGACTACGAGGACACGAGGGAGAGCAGAGAGCCTCTTCTGTCGGGCTCTCACCGGAACTCCACGTCGTCCGAGCCCATCTCCTCCTCGTCCCACACCTCGGAGCACCCGCTGCTGAGGAGGAAGAGCATGCAGTGGGCTCGCAGACTGAGCCGTAAAGGCGGGAGGGCATCCAGCGCGGCCAAAGGGGGTCCCGGGAGCGCGGCCGAGAGGATCAGCCAGCAGAGACTCACCCTGTTCAGGCGCTCCGAGAGACAAGAGCTCAACGCCTTGGTCCGGACCAGGATGAAGCACTTGGGCCTGTCGCCAACTGGATTCAGTAAGCAGAGTTTGATCATTTCCTACATGCTTTATTGACGTGCAATAAATTTAGATGTGTAGAACTAAATTTACTTGTACTAAACACTGAGGTTGTTTCTTGCTAACCATGGAATGCAAGTCAATATATCTTTTCTGCCTGGCATAAACTTGATAAGAACGTACAAGGGCATCTGACATTGAAAAGCATATGGGTTTTCTTTTTTTTTTCTGATTATTACTTGTGGGATAGTTCTTTTGGTAAATATTTATCATAGTTTTACGCCAGTCAAGTTGCAGTTTTTTTCTTTCTTGGTTATTACTAAAGCGAAAGAAGGTGCCTTTCAAGAGGAATTTAAATTGATATGTGAATTTAAATTGCATTAATACTTTGACTTGGCAGGTTGTTTTTACTTAATATATAGTATGAATCTGCCCTCTATGGCGTGTCTAGTTCCATAATTGTGCTCCTCAGAACTATGTGTGCAGAAAAAGAACAATATGTGAAAATTAAAGTAATTGAAAAAGTCAAAGTAAGAATATATGTGATTCTAGAAGTAGTAGGCTTATGTAAAAGCATGCAGATCATCAATCATAGAGAGTAAAAAAGACACATTTCACATTGAATATTCTGGGCACACTGTGATCCCCTGACACCTTTCCTCCTCTTCTTCCTCTTGTATCAGATGGGATGACCGACCAGGGCAACAGACTGTCTTATATTCTCATCAACCCTTCTCCTGACACCCGACTGGAGCTGCATGACGTTGTGTGAGTAGAAACCCAGAACCCAAAAAATGATCCACGTACATGACTTGTAAACCCTCTTACCCCTTTCTCACACGCACAGGTATCTAATCAGACCGGATCCGCTCTCAGTGGTCCCCAATCAGGGAAACAGCAGGAAGTGCAGCGCGGGCCTCTCCGACAGCCACCGGTTCGATGCGCAGGACAGCACCCATCTGTGAGAGACAAACGCAAACAAATATACTGTCCCACTGCAGAATAAGTGGCGAATCAAGACTCAATTTGAACGGAGAATGGATGGCACAAGCACAGACTCGATGCTGAACTTAAAAGTGCCAGACGTGCATGGACCTTTTCTATAATAACAACCGGGAATGTTTTATGTATGCACCTTCAGATTTTAAAGCGGTGAGCTGCGGACACAAGTGCATTTATGAGAAAACAAAAGGTATTTATTTCTTTGTATGTGCATGTTACTGCATCATGTACTGCATTAGGTACTGTATGTGCACTACGAATGTATTCATGTGAGGAAGTATACGACATGAGGGGAGAACTGTAGGAGGATAGAGGAGTTGTGGGCACTAGATGACATTTGCATAAACATCATTTTAGTGGGTAAATTGGCGAAAATTATGCTTGCTCAGGATTGCGCAAAGCTTTTCAGGTACCTCCTATTTATTCAGGCTTGGCACTGACTCGTGACCCACTTTGATTGCATTCACTTTAAAAAGCAACACAAAGTTTTATCTGCAAATTAATTAAAGAGAAAGAGAGAGAAAATTCTCAGTAGAAGTAGATTAAAATGTATACTAGCCACATAAGGATGGTAAAGATTAAAAAACAATATAAAATTGCTATTATCTGACAACATCTGTATGTCCTTAAATTAATGTTTAAACTGTTAGAAAAATGTGATTCTTGCTCATAAATTTTCCTTTGTTTTGGATTGAATCTGTACAATTTGTTTGTTTGTTGGGGAATTAGTGCTTCTTCCTGTAATAGGACAATGAGGTCTCCTGATAATTTATTTGAAAGGTTCTTTTTTCAGACCAGTTTGTTTGTTTACCTGACAGTTTTGACTGCTCCCTTGCAAAAACAAAACATATATACAAGCTACTTTAACTTTTTACTTATATTTGCTCCTTTTATTCACAAATTTATGCTTCCCTGGTGTATAAATATGATACAGTTTACTAGTAATAACTAGAAACAACATGTCCACATCTCCAAAATTCTCCTACAGTCTCCAGGAAAAGCAAGACACTGCCAATTTTCTCCTAGTGGCCAAAATGAAAGATGTCCTTCTATGTTATGGGTGTGTTTTTGTCACACTAAATGTTGTATTCAAATGTGACTTAAACGACGTGTTAGATTTTATATTTATTTGTATGTGTTGCTTACATCCTGTTTCACCAGCAGAGGGAGAATACAAAGTTTGTCAACAATGGAGCACTTTGAGCATGGATTGTCAGTGCAGGGCATTGAGTTACATTGGTTCATGTGTCTTGTTTGGATGTAAGTACACAAATTCTCCTTTGATCGGGCTCTTTCTCTCTTTTCATCCTTGTTCCTGGAATATATACTGAACCAAACTTACCCGTGGTTACTTAAGGCTTCAATTTATTCAACTTCACTTCATTTGTGTCCCCAAATGGGCAATATGTTTTGCAGCAAAGAGAAAGAAAAAACACATAAACAACAAAACCTTTACAAGTACCTCAAACACAGCACAAAAAGTAAGTTGATTCCTTCCCTGATCAGTTTCAAAATAGAAACAGCTACGGGAATAAAATAAGCTTCTGCTTAAAAAAGCAGCAGGGAGTGTGAAGGACATCAAATAAAATACTTTAGGAAAACATGACTCTTTAAATCTTCTAAATCGGTTAACTACAATGGTCACACATTTACAGTGTGTAATGTTCCCAGACTGTCACAATCATTTGACAGACATGGACATCTCTGCAGATATTTCCTCTGGGTTATTCCTTGCATAATTCTTTCTCCTCTCTTGCTATTTAAACATATTTGAAACCCTGGTGAAGGAGAAAGCACATATATAAAAGACAATTCCTGCACCCTGCAACACAAGCCATCCATAAAGCTTACAGTTATACATTTGCCTGGTGAAGGTTTAGGTGCACAAGTTTATATTCAGTATCATACCATCATAGCAGCCTGGACTAAATCAAATCAAATTATGTATTTATATATATATATATATATATATATATATATATATATATATATATATATATATATATATATATATATATATATATATATATAGCCAAAAACCTCAAGAGCCGTTCCAGTTGTCTCAGAGGGCTGTATGTTCAGCCTCGACAACAGCACAAACCACTCTGGACTTAGGACCTTTAGCCTATTGTAATGTAAACATGACCATGTGTTTACTTATAGTTGACTTGTGTCTCATAAATATCTGCTGTATCTCAATTCTACATGTGAGCTATTGTATAAACATCTCAATTATGTCCAAAAGTATGGAACAAATACTCCCAAATTAAATTCACAATGATCAGATAGGATTTATTAACAAACAACAAACCCTAGACAACATGAGACGATAATTACACATAATGAATCATTTACAGAAACAGCAAAACAAAACTGTAATAATGAGTCTAGACGCTGAAGAAGGTTTTGATTCTCTTAGCTATTCAAATAGATGACTTAATAATTAGACATGTTGGGGCTCTATATAATAACATTAAGAATTAAATTTATAGTCTATATGACAGGTTAGACGACACATTTCACTAAAACATGATTATATTTAATAATTTATTATAATTTAGTTTAACAGTTTCTGCGAAGTTTATCATGTTACTTCCTGGTTGGTCATGGAAATATGACATACGTAGAGGTAATTCTGTAACTGTTACCTAGCAACCATTTTGAAAATAAGGGCCATAGCCCACACAAATTATACACAATGGTTATGATTTGACAAATAATAATACCCAATAACAACTTTATTTTGTTGAATGACAGTTTAAAGTGTCACAAAATTGTGTCAGTTGTCTATAAATTGTCTTTTTATTTTCAGTGGCACGTCGCTTTTTGATGACATAGGTGGAGGGGCTCTGTTTTAGAACTCAGCTCTACTCTCTCTTCCTGTAATTTAAAACTTTTATTTTTCAAATTTTCTTCACAAACTGCAACTTTAAAGATGTAAAATTATAATATATAATTGCCACAGGTGCCCTCCCACCAAACTAAGTCATAGTTAGAACATTTTGAGAACCTGTCACAACCTGTCACGCTCGACAGACCTGCTGAAGGAGTGAGTTGAGGCTGTGTTGTTATTATTGAAATATTTAAACATTTTTTACACCCACTCTGTAAACTTTTTTCTTAATGGAGTTGTCATTGTGTCACTACTGAGGTTTAAGAGTTGTTATGATAAACCATGACATGTAAAAAAAATCATACACTACACTCTGACGGTGCAGTTTTTCTTGAGGTGGAGTCAGAGATTACATGAGCCTGTGGGTGTGGTTTAAATTATGTGCTAAAATAAATACTACACTGGGCCAGATTCGCGTGCTGTGGGTCAAATCTGCAAAGAAGAGGAAAATGTCATCTAAACCGATCAGCGTGTTAATTACAGGGGCCAACAGAGGCCTGGGTCTGGAGATGGTCAAACAGATGCTGGAGACGCAGCAACCTTTGAGTGTGCTGTTCGCTTGTTGCAGAGACCCAGACGGACCAAAGGCAGAGGTAAACTTCACATTTGATTGTATGCATTTGTAGGTTATTAAGATCAGAATGCAATCACAGCTGTAATAATAGCAACAAAACATGATTCTGTTTTAGGGGTTACGAGCTCTGGCAAAGAAACACCCAGGCATCATCAAAATCATTCGTATGGGTAAGTCCTGATACTAAAATGTTATTGTTTAAATCTATTCATGAGATTTAAAAAAAAATGCTTATGACAACATTATTTGGACTGAAGTTAAGCCCTGTCAGTGTAGTTTCAGGAAATACAGATATATGCCTTAAAGCTGGAGTACCTGATTTTCAAATTGCAGTCAATAGGCATTTAAATCGATCAAACTCATCCATAACTCTTACAAACCCTTTGTATTCTCAGTCATTAATTTCCAGACGAGTGCACGAATTTAAAACTGATTTTTCAGAAAGCAAAGTGAAACTGGGTGGACCACCCAAGGGAAGCCAATTAGAGCGCTGTGGCTCTTTTTTCCTGTCTGACAAGAAATAAATGACTTTATCATTAGCTGCAGACAGTGCACAGTGCTGTCCTTTTATCACAACGTGCTGATTTTACAATACATTCTTTATGGGAAAAATTAATTCATTTACAAATAAAAATGACGCCAAATCTGGGTGCGGCGGTTGTCCCTGTGTGGTCCTCTGGAGGATTCCTGGGTGCTGGTGGTGGTCCGGTTTGCGCTCTGGGTCTGGCCGGTTCATTCCTTTGTGTCGCCTGGGGCGGGTCGTGGGGGTTTTCCGTTTTCCGGGTACGCTGGCTGCCTTCTCATTTTGTCCAGTGCATGGATGGGGGCGGGCGGACACCAGTGTGGGCTTGGCCTTCTTAGCAGAGGTTGTAAACAATTAAAAAAAAAAAAAAAATCACGAATAGGAAGGGAGTGGTGATGGTGATGAGGAAAGGACGCTGGTACAAACGGGGGAGAGAAATCACGGAAGGAGGTTTGGGGAAAGGAAGGAAGGAGGGAAAGGAGGGAGAGGAACGAGAATGTGTGCCCTGTCTAGGCTACCCCACTTTGGTGGGACACAGCCTTGGTATATAGATAGATAGAGACAAATAAAAATAAAATAAAATAATGTACCCCAGCTTTAACTGGAGAACCTTTGTGAATCATCTACATTTTCTTGAGAGGTGACTGCTGTTGTCATTTGGGGCTCTATAAAAGTACTTGAAGTGAATAGCCTGTTAACTGGATAAATTATTTCTGTATATTCTTTGTTAGACACTGCTGACCCGAGCAGCATCAAGCAGTCAGCTCAACAGGTGGGCTCACTTCTGGGAGAGAAGGGTCTCAACCTCATCGTTAACAATGCAGCCATCTTAACCCACTCTGCTGTATCTGACTCCACTCCGGAGGATATGGCCAATGGTTTCAACACTAATGTAATCGGGCCCATGATCGTTATTCAAGTAAGGGGAGCAGATGACTTTATAACTCATTTACATAAAACTTTGATACATTTTGTTGTTGTTCAAAATAGGAGTTCCTTCCTTATCTACGTGCAGCAGCAAAAAACAGCAGCGTGCCAGGAATGTCCTGTCGAAAAGCTGCTGTGGTCAACCTCTCTGCCACTCTTGGATCAATCGAACACGTCAAACACTCATATGCACTTTTAAAAGCAGTCCCATACCGTGTCAGTAAGGTAAACACATTGCACTTTTTATGGATTAATGGACTATTTTATGTCAAAATATTTCCCTGTCAGGTTATTGACCTGTGTGCAGTTTATATAGTGAGCACAACTAATGCACAAATATTTTACGCAATGTTGAGATCATGATTATATTTTCTATAGGTTTATTCTTGCTTATGTCTCCCTCCAGGCGGCGCTGAACATGCTGATCGCTTGTGCTGCTGTTGAGCTCCAGAAGGATGAGATCTTGTGCACTCTGCTGCACCCGGGCTGGGTACAGACTGACATGGGCGGAGCCAATGTGAGTGAGCGCCTGCTCCACAAATCTGAACAATATTTAAACAAAAGATAGAATAACTTTGTATTAATGTCACAGTGGAAACTTCATTTGATAAGAAAGTTTTTGATAAAAGGTGTAGAAATGTGAATGAATGCAATAAAAAACAAAAACAAATGCGAGGATTAGGAAATAAAACTTGACTATTTCTAAAATATTTATAATGTCAGGGAGGCACAATACATCATTTATTATGAGTTGTAGAGTTAAAAATAATATAGCTTTAGATGCATTGGGAAACAGATTTTCTACCAACTCTCTTGTTTTATATACACATATTTGTTTCACCTTCAGGCCTCAATAGACTCTCAGGAGAGTGTCCAGGGGATGCTGCAGGTGATGAACTCCATGACTGAGAAGCACAACGGGGCTCTGCTGGATTATCAAGGCCAGAGCATCCCCTGGTAGATCTGAATTCACACAGCATAATCCTAAATGTTGAATAAAGTGCCTTCCATGTAATAATAATGTTTCAAATCATTAATAAAATGGATGTGGTTGTTATCCAGTCTTCATTTCTTGGCAAAATGACTTATACAAACATATATTTACACATTAGAAGGGGGCGAAATTGACTAAAATGAAAATCTTAGTTTTTTTTAGTATCCCGATAACATAGTGACAACGCAGTAGCATTTTTTAAAAACACATATTAAATGTATTAATTGAGATTTAACTATCAGACATATGCAGAAATATCATTTGATGGCCTTATTTGGAAGTTTATACTTTTTCAAAACAAGGGTTAGGGTTAGCTCTTCCCACAATTTTGTGTATTTCATCATAAATTAATGAGCATATTTTTATTTCATTTCTTTACAAAAACAGGTGGGAAAAGGTGACACAAGAAAACACAGAAAACATTGCTTTGCATAATAACCTTCAATACACTGACACTGAAAAAAGGACAAGAGCTGTGAAGGTCAGGTTTCAAGAAGAAATAAAAACAAAGGTGCCATGTAGCAATTTTTGACGGATGTAATTCTCAATAGGCCTATAATATATAGTCGGGTTCTCAAACTGTAGTACATGGATTCGTCTGCAGTTCAAATATTTAATTGCCATATTTGTTTTCTCTTTGGTTGAAGTCCTGTTTCAGCCCTAGTTTGGACTCGGAATAGTTCTAGTGGTATTTTTGAGATTATATATTTTTTCGGTGGTACTTTGGTGGGAAATTTTCTGAGAACCTCTGGTCTATAAGACGCTGCAGAGAAGTCACTTAATCATTATTATTATTTATTTTTTGCAAAGTCATGCGGTTACACTTGTACGCTTACGACAGCCTCCTCCCGTTACAGATTAAACGCCAACGCCACAGACGCAGGACTTGTCAGGTTTAAAGGCGGAGTCAAAGAATGAGTAGGCGTGGTTTAAGATAGGCTTCCCCAGTTGGATGCTCCACGCGGTCAAGTGCAGCGTGTGTCAAATCTGCAAAGAAGAGGAAAATGTCATCTAAACCGATCAGCGTGTTAATAACAGGAGCCAACAGAGGCCTGGGTCTGGAGATGGTCAAACAGATGCTGGAGACGCAGCGGCCTCTGAGTGTGCTGTTCGCTTGTTGCAGAGACCCAGACGGACCCAGGGCTGAGGTAAACTTCATCATACGCGCAATGCCAGCTGGGTATGTTGTTGCATGTAGGCCGCCTTTACTAGAAACATCTCTGGTAGGCTGTTGGTGGAATGATATACTCGCCTATTTTCGGTAACCCACCAAATTATGAAACCAGGGTGCTCTTCAGCTACGTAACAGGGGCTACAGCTGCGTCAAGTTTGGAGCGTAGTTATAGGCACTGGTTAGAACACGGACATAAAAGCATGTCCAAGAGATGCTCAGCACTGAGTTTGTTTGCAAAAAAAAAAAAAATTAAATTAAACAAACTAGCGCAGCTCGAGTCCGTAATAAAAATGTGAAGAATCTGAAAGATCATCTATTGACGTAAGAGCGCCACTCTGCATCTGCTAAACTACAAAGATCTTTCAAATCAAATACAGTATACATAATTCTGACAAAGGGTTTGAAATCTGTAGGTTTCTTTTTTGCTTGTTTTTTCTCATAAATATTTACTCTTTTTCCAGTCTTACAAACATTGCCATAGTGTTAGAGGGGACAATTTTGGACATATTAACTTTAATGAGCTTTTAGCCTTATTACAACAGTGTTTCCTCTACTCAAAGTTGTATTTTGATTAATTCATGCTTGTTTGAGTAATGCTGTATTGTCCTGCAACTGAGGCTTGAGTGCACAAAAAAATCCTGTTTTCACCGACCCACTAGCCCCACACAAATTCCTGAACTTTTTTTTCACATTCCTGAACTTAGTTGTGATTATTTGACAAATTAAGATTTAAGAGTGATACATGTAGTGTTCTAAACTGTCACATAGCCACTTTTAAAAAACAAAAATCTGCTGCTTACGACAAAGACATGACACTATGAAGAGGCAGGGCTTATCATTTTGGTCAGTGGACCTGTTGATAGCTTGAAAAGTTAAGCTATCTAAAGGTTTGTGAAATGCATTGTTATTTAAGAAAAACACTATAATTGCATAAAGACTGAAAACGTATGGTACAAGTACTGAAAGCCAAAAACTGAAAAACAAATTAAATAAATAAATATATATACATTTTAAAATGAAATAAATTCAATTTACAGTTCTTGCAAAATAGCCTAATGCATAATATGACTCTGTCTGTAGGCATTGCAGACTCTGGCAAAGACGCACAAAGACACCGTCAAAGTCATCCGCATGGGTAAGTCCTAATCATACATAATACATTATCAGTGGAGGGAGTTGAGACACAGAAAAAACAAACCTTCCGATGTCATGTATTCAGATTTGATTCTTAGCCATAAATGTTTTCTGAAAATTATGCCAATAAAATGTCAGCTTATAGACCTTTGGAACACCTTTGGACACCTTTTCCACATCTCCACCAGACTCTGGAGTAATGTCCTCGAGTGATGCCCATTTATAAGAGACATATTCTTATGTGAGACTTTTCTGGGTTAAAGGCTACACTTCACTGACTGAACTGTCAAGTGTGGTGTGGGTATTGTATTTAAGATGTTATTTATATATATATATATATATATATATATATATATATATATATATATAAACTGCTAACTTACAATAATTAGGCTAACACAAAAGTCAATGTCAAGCACGGATCACATGCTGTATTTAGGCTTATTAAAAATAGACAGCAGTAAGTATTCAAGCTTAACCAAAGCTTAAAATACTTACAAACAGTTCATTGTGTTATCCTCTAAGTGCCTCTGGTTAGAAAGCACTAGAACTGACTTTTTAAATGAAATTTGAAGAGTCATATAATTTATAGCCTATTTAATAATGTATAGCCATTTTGTTATCTCTCGTAAGGTTAGGCATAAAAACACATCAAATTGCAGTTTCTCTCCAATTTCACTCAAGTTTAAAAATAGTTAATAATTGTATGAGTATTAACATTGTTTCTCCAAGTTGTTTCAAGATTATCATAAGTAAGTCACAATGACCGGAAGTTGCCCAACTGAGTAGTTAGGAGGGGCTAAAATATGTAAACTGAGCTCAGCCAATCAGAGGCCCAGGGGTTGTGTCCAGCATGGCTGGAGAATGTAACACTCCTGCTGTTGGTGGAAGAAGTCAATTTCTTTACTTAACCCTGCAAAGCCCACCGGTGCAGACTTACAACATCATTTTAAGTGACAAACACACACTGCTCCCCATGTGTGCCTGCGCGGGTGCTCTGTCCTTTACATTCCCTTTTATTGACTGCTAAATAGTACAGCCAAAATGTGAAGATATTTCTTAACCCTAACCCGATGTGTGTACGGGAAAATACACTTAAAGGGCCAGCAAATGTTTCTTTTTTTCCTCAAGACCACATTTACAAAGCTCATGGATCCTAGTGTTTGTTCTCTCAATACTTTAATGGGATGATTTGGCCTTGATGTCACCATATGCCAAACCCGCTTCTTCATAGTGACTTTAGCAAATTTAGAGAGTCATGGGTTGCCTTTTTTTGGGCTTGCTCCTGAGAGCCTCTGTTTCATGTTATTAGACCCAATGATGACTAAAATGTTAACTTGACAGTTAATCTTATTAGCGCTTTTTCAGCTGCAACACACTACGTTGAACAAGTTTTTTTTTGTCTTATTTTTATGTGGTTCGGATCGCTTGTTTTCAGGTGTTTTTAAAAGGTTTGGTCATTTGTTGCTCTTTGAAAATCTGGCGACCCTGAAAGTCACTCGATTAGCAAATATCTCATCTCAACTTCCTTTTTGCATGACTTGATTGGTCACAGTTCAAGGGTAGTAATCTTCCTTTAATATTTTATTACAAAGACATACATATTTTGGAAAACAATCAAATTTGAACTATGTTTAACTATCTATGTTGTCCATGTAATTCTACAACATTGGGCCAATGTCGAGTGGTAGTCTAAAAAGCCTGTGCTCCTTAAACTTTACAGAAGGACAGCACTTCTCACATGGTCACCATTTGAAACTAAATTAAATAACTTAAATGTGCTTCTCTGTACTTTTGCTTAGTTAAGCTTAGACCATAATTAAACACAGGGATGAGGTATTTGAAACTACCATCATTTACAGCAGTATCTGAATCTTCCTTTTTATTTCATGTTTGTTTTTGAGCTATTTTTCAATTCAATTTCACTTCAGGTGAACTAAAATCTTAAATATTGTTGATAGAGAAAGCATAGTGTTCAAGCTGCCATGCTTCCCCCAGCAGTGTTGCTCCCAGAGCAGCGTAGCTAAAACTGAAGATTTTTATTTATGTTCTTAACTGGCCTGGCCCCGCTGAGGGCGGTCCCTCTGACACCTACATCATATTCAAACCTCTGCAGTAATATGTTGTGGTCAGTGGTGTCAAACTCTGCGCTGAGGTCCAACAAAACCAGGGTTGAGACCTGTCCATCGTCAGCAGCTAAGAACAGATAATTTGTGACTTTGATTAGTGCAGTTTCAGTGCTGTGGTGTGCACGAAACCCTGACTGAAAAACTTCAGATAGATGTGTCCTGTGGGTAGCGACAAAGCTGTTTAACCACAACTCTTTGGTTGGATTTTCGAGACAAGATTTGAAATAGGTCTATAGTTTGCCAACAGGTCAGGGTCTAGATTAGGCTCTAGATAGAAACTAGAAAGATTCTGAATAATCTGGATATTTGTGGCACTGCCTTTTGCATTATTGAGGAGCAGGTGTGAATGGCCCTGTGAACCTGTACTGTAAGTGCTCTGGGGGGATGTGTGTGTTCCCTTTAGTATGGTAAGAGACCATAACGGCCACAGTATTGTTTGACTGCAGAGTAATTTGCATTTAAATGATAATACTTGAGAATCAGAGATTTTGAAATTGACTCAGACGGCTCTGATGCAAGTGACTTGGAGAATGAAGATGCAAATTAAATTGACAAAAACATACCAACCTATTGACTTCAAGCCCCAATCAACTAAATACACTGTGCCCTGTGACCGGTTTCACAGGCTGCAAAAGGAGTTTATCAGTCCCAATACTCAAATCCATCATTGATGTAGAGGCCTTACATTGTTGGTACCTACAACAAACACATGGGAGGTGTGTATTTGTTGGAGTCATTTGCTGCCAAGTTCTCCAAGAAATCCCACCACTGGAACAATTTCATCTTCTGGCAAATCATCATTCTTGCTGTGATTAACGCCTGGCTCCTCTATAAGCGGGACTGTAAAGCGCTGAAGATGACAAACAAAGACATACTGAAAAGGCACAACTTGGATCCTCTCATCCTGGTGAACACAACACTCCCATCTCCAGGGAAACACATTCACACAGACAGTGATATCAGTGAGTCCTTTGGGTCCTCAGCAGAGACCATTCTCAGCAGATGTGAGTCCTCGAGCCAAGAGGTCATCAGACCACCCCCGCTGCAAAAATCATTAACCAAACACCATCAAGTGCAATGTTCCCCTGGGCTTCTCTGAACTGACTTCGAGAATATCACTGCCATAAACACAGACTTCTTTCAGACCAAGTTTTTTTTTTAAATTCATTAATTAATAAAGGAATTGCATCTTTCAAATAAATAAGCACAGGATGGAGGTGAGCCCATGTAGCAGGAGGGTCATGCTGCAATGAGGATGGAACAAAGTGATATGGTGCCATTCCCTGTTTAGGCTACTGCAGTGTGTAGAGTAACCGGTTTGTGGGAGTCTCCAAAATGCATTGGCTGGATTTCAGTGACATATTTACAAAGATAATTCTCAGCAAAATCTATGTGCAGGATAATGCTGTCGTCTTTTAGTCCTCTTAAGGTGGAAAACTGATGCTGGTTGTTGTAAACGTTTTCCAAATTTACTTTTCAAAATGGATGTTAAGTCCTCCAGTAATGTCTGCAGAGTGCCATGCACCCATTCCTTCACTGCCCAATGGACAAACTTATCTCTTGTTCCATCTTTTTTTCTTTTCTTGTTCTTCTGCTTTACTCCACCACTCCATCCAACTTGTCAGTTCACCTAGATCGAATGTGCCCAGTTCAGGCTCTTTTGTCTGACAGTTGCAGCACTCTCTGTACCTGCCCTATTTGGTCGGGTTCTGGCAACTTTGTGATAAAACAGTTTGTCCGTCATAAATGGTATGTTAGCATGTAGCTAACAAATTCATGTGTCCTGATCTTGACTTATGGCTTCGTTGTCCAAGAGGATATATATCTATATATATATATATATATATATATATATATTTTTTTTTTTTGCAAAACTGAGTGTAGGACATTGATGTTCACGTTTAAATTTCTGCCAAAGAGATCGTAGTGACTCACAGAAGAAACGCTTTTGCATTTTAACCTTTTTCTCATTATTGTCTCCATTGTCTCCTATTGAAGTCCTTGAGTTGTCGTCAGGTTCCAGGAACACTTTTGGGGGGATTGTATTACAGTGTTGCTTGTGGAAATATTGAAGTCCAGGTCTGTCTTTGGTTTTACTTATCCCTTTTGCTGACAGTTCAATTTCCTTTTTGGCAAGACTAAGTAGTCTGTATTTTTTCAAAATAATAAGCAGTCAACCCTGCAAAATATTGATAAATGTTCTATATCTGTCCTGACAAATACTGCTCCCAACTTGGCCCAACATTACAAAATGTCCCTAAAAACTTTCTATTATGCAAAATATTCAACAATATGATAGATCAAACTAACATACAAAAATCTATGCTTTTTAAAGTAAAACAAATATAGTGAAAGGAAAACAATGGTGCCAAGCAGAAGCAACTGAACAATTTTTATATTTTTTTCAATAAATGTATATTTTGTTTTTTTTTTATTTATTTTTGTCAGCAGAAAAAATACTTTTTTTCTGTCCTTTTCTGTACAGTTAAAAAATGGTAAGGAGAAGAAAGTACAAATACCTGTAGACACGAACCTGTTATTGTGAAAGCAACGTAAAAGATCTGCTCAGGAAGTAAGCATCCCTCACCACACTCATACTGCATTAGCATTATGTGCTTGTAATCACAGTTGGCCTATATTTTTACATTCTATAGTGTAGATATTTATTTACTGTGAAAGTCAACACAAAAACATCAATTAGACAATTTCAGATAACTTCCAGATATACTTCTTTACATCTTGACTCTGTATTCTTAAAAAACACAGCACACGCTTCCTCAGCATTGGATTAAGGATGTGTTCCTTCTGTTTGTTAGACACTGCTGACCGGAGCAGCATCAAGCAGTCGGCTCAACAGGTGGGCTCACTTCTGGGAGAGAAGGGTCTCAACCTCATCATTAACAATGCAGCCATCTTAACCCACTCGACTGTATCTGACTCCACTCCGGAGGATATGGCCAATGGTTTCAACACTAATGTAATCGGCCCCATGAGCGTCATTCAAGTAAGGGATATATATATATATATATATATATATAGTTATATCTCCACTTTTAAACTTTTTACCTTACATGTTTCCTTTTTATCTTTTTTATTTAGGAGTTCCTTCCTTATCTTCGTGCAGCAGCAAAGGGCAGCGGGATGTCAGGGATGTCCTGTCGAAAAGCTGCTGTGGTCAACCTCTCCTCCACTCTCGGCTCAATACAAGTTACTCCACAGTCATACGAACACTTTATGGCAGTCCCTTATCGCGTCAGTAAGGTATATTACACTAGATGGAATAAGTAGAAATGCCTATTCTTATCTTTCCTGGTATTGTAGCAGATTGTTCAGCTGATGATACAAGTACAGGTATTCTTTATGTTGCTTATTATTAAAGAAAATTAATTAAGGTAAAGAATCTTAATATAACTATATATGGTTCATGCACATTATTACTTAATTGACTATTTGCTTCTTCCTTATTCATTTATGTGTATGCCATCTAGTGGGTTAACGTGGTATTGCGTTGAATTGCTTGTGCGCTTTGATCCCTTTGAACTGGACATTGCTGTGTGAACTGTGAGGCGGGAGCAAATAATTTTGAACTTGTGTTGGACTAGCTAAAATTATACTAAAATACCGAAATAAAAATGTCCCATGTTAAAGAAAAATTGCTACAGTATTATGTCTTCTTCCAGGCGGCTCTGAACATGCTGATCGCTTGTGCTGCTGTTGAGCTCCAGAAGGATGAGATCTTGTGCACTCTGCTGCACCCGGGCTGGGTACGCACTGACATGGGCGGAGCCAATGTGAGTCACACTAACGGACCACTGTATTTATTACTGTTGTTACATAGCTTTATTGAGACATGTAGTGACTTGTGGATTGAGAACAGAAAAGCAAAGATTATAGCGAGAGTATATATAATAACAACATTATGAATGCAATATCATAGAAGATTGATTGATTTATCTATCTGGGTACATCTTGAATGACAAAGGAATTTTTTCAAAATTTTTTTCAAATAGTGTATTTCACTGACGATTTCAATTAAAACCTTTGAAATCTATTTATTTGTTTCACCTTTAGGCCCAAATAGACACTCAGGAGAGTGTCCAGGGGATGCTGCAGGTGATGAACTCCATGACTGAGAAGCACAACGGGGCTCTGCTGGATTATCAAGGCCAGAGCATCCCCTGGTAGATTTGAATTTATGCAGCATTGTCTTATTGGAAGATTAAACTTGTATACAGTAAAATGTTTTTAATCAGTTATTAAAATCATGTATTCTTTTTGTAGGGTGTATTTTTTTAATCTGCTGAAATACACTGTACACAAATTATTTTTCAACAACAAATAAGAAATACACTGAGCATTTGATTAGGTCCCTCTCGTTATGCAAATGATATAACTACCTCTTCATTAAAGCTTAACACTCACTAATTTTCTGTTTTTGGTACACAAATAATGTGAATTGTATTGTGCTGCTCAGCTGTGGCAATAGATGTGCAGACTGGACTATGTGCACACTGTAAGGGCAGCTTCATGAACATCTGAAAATTAAACATAAATGTCATGTGCCCGGGGTGACTGGAGCCTATCCCAGTGACTTTGGGCCTTAGGCGGGGTACACCCTGGACAGTGGCCAACTCGTCGCAGCTGACACAGAGAGACACAGACATGGACAGACAACCATTCACTCTCACATTCATACACTATGGCCAATTTAGAGTTGTCAATTAACCTACACAGTCATGTCTTTGGACGGTGGGAGGAAGCCAGAGAACCCACGGTAACACGAGGAGGACATGCAGACTCCACCCAGAGAGATCGTGTGATGTTGGGGTGGTCTGGGATTCAATCCCACAATCTCCTTATTGAGAGGCAGAAGCTCTAGCCGCTCTGCCACCGTGCACCCTTAGGTAAATTGTAATTTTATAAATTGTATTTTAAGGGAATATTGACAGCACAGACATTGATTTAATGTTATATTTTATTTACCACACTGGGGGCATGTGGAATTGACTTTGAGCACGAAGTGGCAGTTGGGTTGTTTTCTTTTAAATCGTTATGCATTAATGTAACTCACCCGTTACATTAGCAGTGAGGCACAAACACGTCCCTTTATAAACACAAAAGTGTCTTTGGGTGAAAGACTTTAACATGTTTCAGAGACGTCCAGCACAACTCACTGTTCACTGAAGGATCTGTCAGGATTTATTCATTTTAGTCTGACTGGGCGATAACCCCACAGAAATGAATTAGACAGGAAGTACTGAGTTAGCCATTTAAAAAATAGACCAACTGCCACCTTGTGCACAGACTCAATAATACAATATTTTGGGAGCGCTGGGTTGTACATTATCTAGGTTTCTATTTAATACCACACTGCAGTTTGGCAGAGTCAGGGTTGAACTGAGGTCTGCAGGCGTGGTCTAAGCAATGTAAATACTCCACTCTGACAAAGTCTGGCGCAATCACCGACTCTGCAAAGAAGAGGAAAATGTCTTCTAAACCGATCAGCGTGTTAATTACAGGGGCCAACAGAGGCCTGGGTCTGGAGATGGTCAAACAGATGCTGGAGACGCAGCAACCTTTGAGTGTGCTGTTCGCTTGTTGCAGAGACCCAGACGGACCAAAGGCTGAGGTAAACTTCACATTTGATCTGAAGTTGAGATAAGCATGGAATGCCAGCTTTGAGACTCAGTGAAATACTTTAAATAGAAAGTAATGACAAAACCTTACTCTGTTTTTTAGGGATTGCAGGCTCTGGCAAAGAAACACCCAGACATCATCAAAACTATCCGTTTGGGTAAGATGCCTACTAACTATAACTTCCCTGTGATGCACGTGAAAAACCTTCTTCACTTTGCTTAAACTGCTTGAGAGTAAACCAATAACTAAACCTGGTCTAGAAGAAGACCAAACCACGACTAGAACAGGACCAAAACTGCACTGAACTGAGCTCACTTGTGTAGTTGCTCGGCTGGTATAATTTGATCTGCTTTTAAATATTGTCTGAATGTAAAACTATGATTTACTACATTACCTTTATTGTATTTTATGCTTGTGTTTTATTGAAATGAATAGATTAGTGGTAGTTTCAGTATATTTGAGCATGTATTTCTTTTGAAAACATTTGAAATGGCGTCGAAAAGAAAATCTTTGTTTCTATCCTGTTGAACCCTGTGACAAGTTTAATTGTACAAAGGCTCGACTGCCATTCCACAGACGCTGCTGATCCCAACAACATCAAGAAAGCGGCCCAACAGGTGGGCTCCATTGTTGGAAAGAGTGGTCTGAACCTCATCATAAACAATGCGGGCATGGCAATCCACAGCTCTTTTTTTAAGAGCACCCCAGAGGAGATGTATAACTGTTTCAACACAAATGCAGTTGGGCCGATGGTCATCATTCAAGTAAGAGAAGCAAAGTAATCGCAATATATGTTTAAACTCTTACCAACACTGTAATTTAATTCCCAGGAGTTTATTCCTCTTCTTCGTGCTGCAGCAAAGGATTGTGGGACACCGGGTATGTCCTGTCGCAAAGCAGCTGTGATCAACATCTCCACTATTTTGAGTTCAAATGAAATGGCAAAAGATTTATACAAACAATTTCCCGTTCTGCCGTACAGTGTCAGTAAGGTAAGTTCCTCTCTATTGACAACAGTCCTACTCTATTACTATGCTGTTAATAAACTAGGGGTAGGTGATATTGACAAAATAAATTATAATTAATTTATTTTTACCATTACAATAATACGGTACATCTTGCACATCCATGTAAATTTATTTAAGTTTTGAAAAAATGTTATGGGGTTATAAAATAAAGATTTCTAGTGTCAACTGATGCCTTTGTTTGGAAGATTATGTTGCACTTTTTAATTCTATTATTATTACAGCTTATCACAGCTTTTTGATTTTTTTTCCTGAAAGCATATCTTCTAAACAATTCTTTCTTAATTAACGTGTGGACAATACACTGCACATAATACTAATACACACTGTCTCACTCTAGGCAGCACTGAATATGATATCCGTCGCTGCCTCTGTGGAGCTTCAAAAAGACGATATCCTCTGCACGTTACTGCACCCCGGTTGGGTTCGCACGGACATGGGTGGACCGGAGGTGAGTCAGCGTTTTTAACAAAACATATCACAAAAGAATTTCAATCAATCACTCTTTAACAAAGTGTTTACACTGCGGCAGAGGAGTTTATAAAGAGCACGTATTTGGACAAGAGGTGAATGGGACAATAAAAGCTTTCAGATAAAGCACAATCTATGAGTTGATTTATGATTAGTGATGATCAGTGTGGTTTTACTGCTTTTATTTGACAATTTTTGTGCTATGCATTCTAACTTTGTGGGTGCAAGGTAAGTCCTAAGTTTGTTCCACTGTAGCAAAGACCGAGTTTAGACTTGAAATATTCTATGTTAAATGGGACATATTGTGCTAAATCAACTTTATTTATACTTTTACCTTGTTACAACTGTGTTTCCTCATCATTTGCTTACTCAAACTTGCATCTGGAATGATTCCCGCGTGTTTGAGCAATCCTGTTTTGTCCTGCAACTGAAGCTCGAGTGCTCAAAAAAGTCCTGCTTTCACAAATTCTCACCCACATCCCTGTACTTGTTTGTGATTCTTTGAGGATTCTGAGTAATACATATAGGATTCAAAAATGTCACAAAGCCACTCCCACAAACCCACGTCAAAAAAACAAACGTAAATGACAATCCACTTCTCGTTGAAATGTCACTTTGGAGAGGGTTATCAGTTCTGCAGCTTTGAACAGGAAGTCAATGATCCGGTCTATTATGAAGCCGCTTTAGATCCATAACGTGGCTTAGAATGAACAAATGTTAAATAATGATCTACTTATATATATAATGATCAATACTAAGGACACAAAAAATTTCATTTAAGACCAAAAATAGTCCTGTTATAGAACTGATTTAGATCTGGTGGCACTTAGAAAGACAACGTTTTTCTTAAGTGGTACTTGGTGCGAAAAGTTTGACTGCCTTAGATCATTCAAGTCCGTGCCTTTAAGTGTGACTAAACACTTAAACTCCACCGAAGGTCACAGTTCCAATTAGCTGTTAAACTGGGCAATGTCTACTCTCTTCAAACTCCAGGTGTGTGTCTAACTGAGGCGCGTGACAGGAACGACCTGTTGAATGTAAATGTTGTCCCTTGCATTGCTCATTTTGTTGTGCAAACGGTAATTCCTGTTTGTGATTTCCAGGGGGAGATAGACGTTCATGAGAGTGTTGAAGGAATGCTGCGAGTGATGAACTCGATGACTGAGAAGCACAACGGAGCTCTGCTGAATTGGAAAGGCGAGACCGTCCCCTGGTAGAGCCAACGCTGTAATTATTAAACCAATGCAGACAAATGTAACCAACATATTTTAATTAACATTGTCTTAATTGTAATACATATTAATCAAAATAAAATAATTTCAATCGTACTCCAGACATTTCTTTTTACCATATGAGGAAATAGTATACTAATAAGGCATGTTAGATCAGTGTTTTTCAACCTTTTTTGATCCTTTTAAAGTTGAAAGTATACCACGGCACAACAGCAGCAAAACATGACCAAATCAGGTGTTTTAATAAAAGAGTATATAATGTGGTGACTAAACTACAGTTTATAAATCTGTTTCTTTAAACTTGACAGTGGTGATTGTTTTGCGTTCTTTTTTCATACAGAAGTATGTTCGAGAGAGGCCAAATGGATACATTTGTCAGTTGTGTTAACTCAAATTGAAACTTTTTTCAAGGCACACCTGGTAAAACCTCCAGGTACATTAGTGTTCCCTGGCACACTAGTTTAAAATCAAGGTGTTAGATGGATGGGCAGCCTGCCAATTATGAATTAATGTGAAACTGAGTGAAAGTCTGTCAGTAAATTTGTCTGAATGGCACATAATTGTAGACAAAGTGCATGGGAGCAAGTGTCCTTTTGCATCACCAGGTGGCGCTGTTCCACACGGCCACCTTGACAGGACAAATTTTCAGAGGCTTGGGGTTGTTGCCGTTGATGTTGGCACCGGGGCAAAAGAAAGGAAACATCTTCTGGGTGAAAAAGTCGTGAAACGTGTAGATGGTTGTCATGGTGATGGGGTTAGAGAACGTGACCTCTCCTGCATCGTAATCCAGTTGAACTCTGACCCGGGACAGTGGGGTGTCCAGTGATAGAGAGGTGCTGGGTCTCGTCATGGCGGAGTATTCCCCTTCACAAAAAGAGATCATCCAAAAACCTCCCTCGGGACAACCTGAAATATGGCCTTTTCTGTCTATGGACTCTCGGACCACGCCAAGCATCCAGTCCAACTTGTCCCCCACCTCCACCTCCCAGGCGTGACGTCCCGAGGTGAAGCCCTCTGAGCCCAGTACAAACACAAAGTGACCAAACCGCTCAGGGTTGTCAGGCAGCTTTTTCACAGAGCCACTGTTGGAGACGCTGGTCAGGTCTTTAGACAGAGACAACCACGAGTAAGCAGTGTTGGGGTCCAAGATGATGGGGGCTGCAAGGAAGACCAAAACATGTGTGTAGTAACTTTATCTTCAAGAGTAGTTTACAAATAGAATGCATTTTAGAATTTGATGGCCTCTGTTGGTTGATTATCCTCAATATTATGAGGAAAAAATTGAATTTTGTGGCTTTAAGTGCATATGACAGGTTAGCCTGCATATTTCACTAAAACAAGGGGAACATTATTATATTTAAGGTTTGACTTAAGATTTTGCCAGTTTTGTCCCCAGGTTGACAATTTTGGAGACTTTTATATTGTTACTTCCTGGTTAGACAGGTAGAGGTAATTCCACAGCTGTTACCTAGCAACCATATTGAAAACAAGTGTTCAAACTCACCTAAATTATGCAATAGTTATGATTTGAAAAATAATAATAGGCCTACCTGATAACACCTTTATTCTGTTCAAGGATTTTTTTAAACTGTAAATTGTACCTGATTTTTAAAAATAAATTGTGGTTTGTTGATGACGTAGATGGACATTTTTGTAACCTGTTAAATGCATTATAACTTGTGACTCAAAGTCTATATGACAGGTTCTCGTGCTTTTCTGATATAGTTTGGTGACATAGCACCAGTGATAAATATTTATGATAGTTTTACATCTGTGAAGTTGCAGTTTATGAAGACATTTTAAAAAATGAAAGTTTAAAATGACCTATGTCATCAAAAAGTGACACACCGTTGAAAATAAAGAGTAGGTTAACACTCAGCTGACACATTTTTCTGACTGTTTAAACGGTCATTCAACAAAATAAAATGTGTTATCAAGGATTATTATTGGTCAAATCATAATTATTGTGTTATTTATATAGATTTTGACCCTTGTTTTCAAAATGGTTGCTAGGTAACAGTTGTAGAATTACTATCTACGTCATGTTTCCTGCCCATGTTCAACCAGGAAGTAACATTATAAACTTTCAGAAAACGGTCAAACTTGGGACAAATGGGCAATATGTTTAGCAAACTCTTAAATATAATTATGTTCACTACGGCTTAGTGAAATGTGTTGTCTAACCTGTCATATAGACTTTAATGGTTCGCAGTTGTGCTTGTGATTGAATAATATCACAATTTTTACATTTGCTTATTTGTGTTGCCAGAGGAGACATTCAAGATTGTACCAGTTCAAAAAGTTTCACATGAATAAACAAAAAGAAATCTTCAGCCCCAAATGCTACCATAAACCCTGACTTACTTCAACATCAGTACAATACACTATTAGGCCCTTGAGAGTGAGACATATACTTACTGTACACAACCACATCCAACATCTTCTCCCACACGTGGTACTTGAGGGAGCTGATGTGCTTGGCAACGTTAATGAGGACACCTGGGATTTTCTCCGGTTCTTTGAAAGTAAGCTGTGCTCTGCAAAGTCAACAATACACCATAATTATACCAACATAAGATATGTGAAAATGTATCATTTAAATATAGAAAACAATTACCTCTTTTTTGTTCTGCTGTAATTCTGAAAAAGAGTGAAGAAACCCTGCTTATTTAATAGCACTTAATGAATTGTTTTGAGTCGCAGCTATTTACAACATAAGCCATCCCCAAGCAGGCATTAACAATATTTTGATCAAACAATGGAAAAGCCAAATCAACAAGGCTGAAAATAAGTAGAAGAACTAGTTTTATATTAACAATACTACAACTTTAACTTTAAGTGTCCTGGGAAATGACACAGCAGTGATATGACCTGAGCTGTTAATCAGTCTAGATAGGTGTAATCACTAGTTTTATATTAACACATACTGTATATAAATATAAAAAAGGGGATAACTAATAACAAACTCCACAATAATACTAGTGAAGACAGGCAATACGCAAAACTCATATCTTGATTTTTCATTGTAGAAAAAGTTTTAAAGGTAGTCATCTGGACAATGTTTTAAAATCAATATAAATCAAAACTAACTAACTTTAAAACTTGAATCCCTCCTGGACAAATAAGGGGCCTACATTAGCAGCAACCCTTTTTGTCTCAAGTGTCCACAAAGCTTTGTCTCACACTCACGCTTACTTGGGTTTTAGGCAAATAAATGGGTTTACTAGTGGTATATTGTCAATTATTACTATTATATTTTCTTGTTTTTGTGATATTTATGTCTAGAATCTTCAAAAAATATGCAAAATGTACTCACATTTGTTTATTCAGATCATACTAAATTTCATCGTTTAAAATCTGAAACCATTTCAAGTCCCCCCTAATAAGTGCTCGCGTTACCCTGGTCGTTACACTGGCCAAAGTACATTTAATATCTTTATTTTGCATTTAAAATGTATGCCATCTTCAGAGTTCACACTTCCTATGATTGGTTCAATCCGCCTGTCACTTACTCAGAGCACGAAAGAGGCTGATCAGTTTATGAGATTGAGCCACAGTTCTTCCTTATTAAGGACGTTTGCTGGTTCAAAAGTTGTTATTTTTTATTGATAACCCATGGCTAAGAGACGTTGGTGGGAAAAGTGTGTGTGTTTTTGATCACAGAGCTGCATTAAACAGAAGCACTGATTCACATCATCCAAAAAGCGTATCATCACAGCAATCCGATCACTATTGATTTTGTAATGCTATTTTGCCCAGCGAAAGAAAGAAAACAAGTTCTGTTAACTCAAACAACTATTACTCGAGTAAAAGCACAAAGTAGTGGTCCAAGAAATTACTCAACTTAGAGTAAAAAAGTATTCAAGTCAGGCTACTGCTGAGTAACCCTAACCCTAACCCTAATTGGAGGGACAAAACATAAAATAACATTAGACCACAAAAATTTGAAAAACCTAATCATAGCTGAAGGACATTTGTCAACATCAAGCCTTTGTCACTTGTACTCACTGACCAAAACCAAGTACTCAAGTAGGAATGAAATATAGTGTCTAAAACTACTCCAACAAGTTCAATTTGATTACAACTTATTCAAGGGAACGTACTTTAGAAATTGTAACCTCTGCCTACGAACACAGCAGCAGAATGACTTGAGCAATGGACATCCCTCACTGACCTGTAGGAAATGAGCGTTGCTTGAGGCCATCTCGTTCTCAATGGCAATAACGGCATGCGAGTAGGTGAGGATGTCCCTTGTGATGCTGTCTGCCTTCTTCTTCACCTGCTCCTTCTTCTCTTCATCCTCCTGCTGCAGGGCGGACAGTCGGGTCTCCTCCTCTTTTTGGAGAAATGCACGCAGCTCCTCGAACTCTTGCCTGATCTGCTTCTCTGTGTCCTGGGTCTGGTTCTGACACAGACCGGTTCAACAAGGTCAAAATAAGGATCACACCATATTTGCACATATATATGCACATATTTCATTCATATGTACGGGGAAGTGTCTTGCTCAAGAACACAGCCACAAGGTGTAACAGAGATTGCAGGTTTGTAGACCTGTTGTACATTTATCTTTCATAGTATTATTTCTTCTTGTTCATGTTAATCTTCTGAGTCTGTAAAACTATTTCTGCTGTATGTTATGAAAAGGCATGGCAGACTTTCATGCTGTATATATTGCTGTACATTTCCCAAACTGTGGTTTATTGTCTTTTTGTTTTTGTGAGGGAGCATGTTTATGCCCAACAGTGTCATGCTGCTGGTCTGTGTTTATTGATACCTTTATGTGCACAGTTGTGTCATCACACTCCTGTTTGGCCTCATACAGGCGGCGAAGGTTCTTCTTCAGAGGAATCAGCTCATTCTTCAGCTCTGACTGCAAATAGTAGATGATCAATGTCATAATTTAACACCAATAGTTTGTGAGCCATAAGACTCTACTTTAAGTCCATTCTGATCTGAGGCTGCCCACAAACAAAAATACATGTATATTTAAAAATGGCTTTGAGGTGTACAAAGGCCGTAAAAATGAAGAATAACACACACACACACACACACGCACACACACACACACACATATATAATACAAAGTCAAAGTCAATGAATTACCTTCAGATCTTGAGCACCCTCTTCTAGGGGGCAGACTCTGTGGCCCAGGTGCTTTTTGGACGTGTGACAAACGCAGCACAAAACCTCAAAGTCGTTGAAGCAGAAGAGCTTGAGGACCTCTCCATGAGCAGCACACTTCTCCTCTGAAATGTCCTCCTTCTTTGCTCCTGTCCGGGCCACAGCTGCACTTCGCTCTTGCTCCTTCAGAAACGTGTCTGCCACGTTCTTCAGCACCAGACTCACTGTCGGCTCAGTCAGAGAGCACTTACTTCTGCAGATGGGACACTCACGTCTGGCTTTTTTCTTGTTCCAAAACTCTTGAAGGCAAGATCTGCAGAAACTGTGGCTGCACTTGAGGACCACAGGGTCTTTGAAAATCTCACAGCAGACTGGACAGGAGAGCTCTTCTTCCAGCATGGAGCCTGAGTTGGAGGACACAGCCCGTGCCCGCAGAGTGGATGCCAGTTTCGGACTTTGGAAAAGAGACAGTTTTCCAGGTTGAGAGGAAGCGCGAGGCCTCATCGCCATACTGTTACCCTTTGGGACAATTGAATTCTTGGATAGAGCAGTCTCTGATGTAGCTCTGCTCCTCTCTGTGATGGGTACTATACCGAGTATTGTTTTTGACAAACCACTGTGTTATACATAAACAAAGACTTGATGGACAGGTTTCTTTCTAATAAATGTCACCACCCCTGCTCTACTGGACTCCTTCTCACCAAAAGTCATGTTCTACCTCAATACTTATGTTTTAGACGATTTTCTAACAAACTAAATAGTTATTCAGCACATGTTGACTAGCTTATTCAGTGTCTATGGAGACTGTGTCCTGGCCCTGGAGATGACCCTGTTGAAGATGACCAGTGGTGCGATCAGGTTCACTTTATGGCTCTCATTACAGCACTACTAATGCCTGCTGACACTCAAAGTGATATTACTGTCTGGGTAATGCTATGTATATTTCAGGAAGGCATTTGGATAAAGAACAAACAGCACAGAGAACTGCCATGTCACTGTTATTGAATCATAACATCGACAACAGTGTATAATACAAAGCCATCAAAATAATGTGTTCTTCAGTGTTACAGTGTTATAGCATCATTTCCATTACATAATCCATGAAGTCAAACAAAATGTAGTACAAAATAGTATTTGAAGTTCTGAATATACAGAGAGGGTAGTGAAAAGGCAACACCAAAATATTTTTGAGATGTATGTAATAGCGGATGCATTAACAAGTCATAAACGTTTTATGGACAACAAAAGTCACCATGACTTATAATGGGGGAAGATTGCTATCAATCGGACCCAGTAACAGTGTCATGCACCACAATGCATACTTTTGACAAAATGTAAAAATGTGACAAAAAGGCATTTTAATTTAGACTTAAATGTTTTGCACGTTAACCCCATTTCAAAACTTGGCGACCTTTAATACTGCTTACTCAAATGCTTTAAAAACATCAGAGTTCTTTCAACACTGCTTCAAAAATAAACATTACACATTGCTTCATATAAAACAACCTTTAAAAGACGGACATTGAAACACACTACTTCTCTTTCTTTCCGATCGTCATAAAACTAACACTGATTCCCGTTAACACAGTCAAATCTATGGGAATGTGCTCCTGACAGAGACCTCTCCTCTTCAAGACTCCACTATGATCCCAGTGCAAACACATATAATGACCATAACAATTAAAAAAAAAACAGCATAAACTATAATAATGACAAAATATACCAGCACATGCATGGAACAACATCACTGTATTTTGGGGAGGTTGGAGCAGATGCTTGTTGCTATCTACCAACTATGGTACAGTGCTATCCCATTCACTTTAGTTTTTCAGCACAGTGCTACAATGTGACGTTTAAAAATATCAGATTTTCTTCACAATCTAAAATGGAACTTTGTGTTAGCCATGTTATTTTCCTATCTGTCATTATTTATGTCCCTGCCACAAGCGACCTCAACAATTAAGCAGACAATTAGGTGCAGGTAGGTCGAAGATAAATCTCATTTTGCCATTAGATTTGCGACAATTCTGGAAGACAAATAAAAGCATCTGGAAGTCATCACAGTAACTCTCCTCCCAATAAAACACTTTCCAAACTTATACTCTAAATAAAATAGTAGGTAAACATAGCATAAAAACTAACAGAGGTGGTTTCTTAGTAGTGTTGAATGTAGTGGACAGATGAAGTCGGCTCCACTGAGGTTAAACTCTCCCAACCTTGGCGTCGCCGATGGCCCCCCACACATCGAAAACAAACTCGTCCGGGAATGCAAAGTCTCCCAGAGTTTCATCTAAAGCCTCCGCAAACTCATCTGGGTTCTTTTTGTCCTTCCCCAGCTCCACCATGGTCGCCGCTGTGGACACGGAAAGCACAGGCACGTTATGTAATAGATCTAGCGTTCAATTTTGAGGTCAACACAAACACAAACATGCACTCACCCAACTCGCTGTCTCTGATGCCCATGTAGCTCTCCAGCAGGTCATCCACTTTTTCAATGGCTTTTTCCTCAAATGCAGATGGCTGTCAATGATAGCATTATGCGATTTTATTATGACTTAAGCAAAACAATACAACAAACAATATTTTGCGTTTTTGAATGTTATGTTTTAGTTTTTTTTTTTTTCTTTGTTGCTACCTTAAGGACACGATGAAAACTAAACTCCACAATTTGTGAAAAATATCTAATTGCGACAGAGTTTTTCCATTAGAAGTTCACATTTTAAACACAACCAGGAGGACTGACAAAAGACTGAAATATGAATTGACAATCGAAAGAAGCACATGTTTTAATCACTTTTTTTTTCCAAATTTTTGTCACTTTTTGTTACTTTTAATCGCGTGTTTGAAGCTTTTAGTTGTATTTTTGTAAACTACAGTGTTAGCAGTTTTTTGTGCAGAATAAAACAGCATATTTTGTTGTTTGGAGGAAAATACTACACTTAAAAAATGCAGCCTTTGCAATTTGATAATTGCGTCCATTTAAATCGCGATTTCGATTCGATTTCGATTAATTGTGCAACCCTGATGGAAACTGCTTTAACTATATCTGCTAAATTTACAACAGTATTTGTTACAGGGGGTTCAATAATATCCACTAGAACTACTACTTGATTAATCTAGCGATAGTTATTTCATTGATCGATTAGTTGTTTAGATCGCAGAAGGGCTGTGAATTTGACATTTTTACTAAATTTGACTCAGAAAGTATTATTTGAGGGCATCCTGATTGAGAACAATTACAGCCAAACCGTATTTTCACCAGAAACACTAATGTTTCCGCTTTCATTTTTATGTAATTCTTGCTTTTTCATTGTCATAAAACTTCTTCTCTCAGCACATGAAATGTTTTGGAAGAATAGTTCAGATAACGATTATTCGATTACTAAATTCATTGACGATTATCACAATAATCAATTAGTTGCAATTTAACTTGTTTCAAGCATAGGCCGTATAAAAATCACTGAACATCTGAAGCTCGCTAGCCGCCGCGTTCCAAATAGGAAGTAACCATGGAGGCTGTTCTGGCTCCATAAAGCCGAATGGTCTTCACTTTCTACAGGGACATTTGTGCCCTTTACTCTGTAACTGCTTCTGTCAAACTCACCATTTTAGAACTAAAATGTCCATTTTGACATACGACATGATTCTGGTGTTTTTTTTACGTAAGGTTGTTCAGAAATCAAGTTTAAATTAAAGCCGCCGCGGCGATGATAACCCTAAGCCCCCGCGCGCGACCGCCTTCCACAGCGGCCTCGGCGATCCCAAACCGCCCCGGTGTCCCGTCCTCCTCCTCTGAGCGTCACTCGGGCCTCCGTGATCCCCCCTCCCCCCACTCACACCGGGCGGCGTCCCTATAGGAGTGCATTGGCGGGCACTGCTCTCCAGAAGTGGCAAATCCGCTCAAAACCTGACTTCGATGTAATTGACTTTTTCTATCGGAATGCTGTAAATAATGCGTCTGCCGAGTTTCACTGACTTTGCTCTAAATAATTTTGGCCTCTCCATAGACTTATGACATGTCTCACTAGGAAATGCATGAGGAATATGCGTGGCCTCCCAGAACAAGCGATCCAAAATAGGACATCGATGTAATTGACTTATTTGCAGCTTTTGACACTTAAATCAGATTCAAGATTTAGTGGAAAACCGATAATTTTGGTACTTTTACATGACCAGCAGGGGCGCTATAGTGAAAAGTGCTCATGTGCTCCTGGAGTCTGTTCTGTTTAATATTTGATTTGGCATCTGTGGTTACAGTTTGTGCTCTGTCACGGCAATGCCTGTGGCTTCAGAGAATAAGTTTAAGATACAGGAAGTGAAGGCGAATTCTGACAGGAAGTCATGACTAAACCGAATGAGACAGGCCAAAAATGTGGTTTATTATAAAATTTCAATGCGTCCTGATCAGGAGCGTGTATGTAAGACTGATCTAGGCCCAAAACCTAGGACAAGTTCTCAATGGAAAAGCAAAACTTAAAGTAGCGTTTAAAATAAAAATCAATATGGCCGCCTTCTCGTTGGTTTTATGACTGAGCAGCAATTATGTTTTAGGGTGCTTTTTATGTGTACTATCACTGTGCCAAATTGTATGGGCCTCCTCCAAAAGTAAATCGTCTCCCTCTCCATAGGCCTCACCCAAAGGTGGCGCTGTAGAGGCTGTTTATTAGTTTCAGGAAAAATCACGGTTATGACCCATTAATGTCTCTTAAAAGGAGTCACTGTCATTAGCGTTTGGTGGCTGTCTCTGTAGGTTTTAGTTGTTTTTATTGCAGCATTGTGTGAAGACAGTCTGAGTCCATAGACAATGAATGGGAGCTCTGGAGGCCTCTAGAGCAAAAGTGTGAAAAATAGACCATGGGTCCCAATTGACTTTTTTTGCATCTTATATAGCCAGAATCATGTCCCAAAATTTGGTGTCAATCGGACACAATCTGGACACTTTTAAGTGAACTGTAGGGGCGCTATAGTTATTAGTGGTCCTGTGCTCCTAGTCAATTTGTGTAATATTCAATTTTCCATCATTGGTGGCAATTTGGGCTCTGTAGGCACAGTCAAGTGCCTCTGAGGGATAAGCACAAAAACAGGAAATGATGGCGATATTTGACAGGAAGTCAGCAGCAAACCCTCACGAGATATCTCCAAAAGTTGGTTTTTATTGAATTTCAATGCGTCCTGATCAGGAGCAGTGTATGTTAGACTGATCTAGGCCCAAAACCTAGGACAAGTTCTCAATGGAAAATAAGAAGTTAAAGTGGCGTGTGAAATAAAAATCAATATGGCCGCCATGCTGTTGGTCTCGACTGAGCACCAATTATGTTTTTAAGTTGCTTTTTTTATGTGTACTATCACTCTGCCATTTATGGGCCTCCTCCAAAGTAAATCGTGTCCCCTCTCCATAGGCCTCACCCAAAGGTGGCGCTGTAGAGAGCTGTTTATTAGTTTCAGGAAAAATGCGATTTATGACCCATTAATGTCTCTTAAAAGGAGTCACTGTATTGCGTTTGGTGGCTGTCCTGTAGGTTTTAGTTGTTTTTTATTGCAGCCTTGTGTGAAAACAGTCTGAGTCCCATAGACAATGAATGGGAGCTCTGGAGGCCTCTAGAGGCAAAAAGTGTGAAAAATAGGCCATGGGTCTCATTGACTTTTTGCATCTTATATAGCAAAGAATCATGTCCCCAAATTTGGTGTCAATCGGACAATCTGGACACTTTTAAGTGAACTGTAGGGGGCGCTATAGTTATTAGTGGTCCTGTGCTTCCTGGTCAATTTTGTGTAATATTCAATTTTCCATCATTGGTGGCAATTTGGGCTCTGTAAGGCACAGTCCAAGTGCCTCTGAGGGATAAGCACAAAAACAGGAAATGATGGCGATATTTGAAAGGAAGTCATAGCGCGCAAACCCTAAGAATATCTCCAAAAACTGTTTTTATTGAATTTCAATGCGTCCTGATCAGGAAAATGTATGTTAGACTGATCTAGGCCCAAAACCTAGGACAAGTTCTCAATGGAAAATAAGAAGTTAAAGTGGCGTGTGAAATAAAAATCAATATGGCCGCCATGCTGTTGGTCACTGACGACTGAGCACCAATTATGTTTTTAGGGTGCTTTTTATGTGTACTATCACTCTGCCAAATTTTATGGGCCTCCTCCAAAGTAATGCACGTGTCCCTCTCCATAGGCCTCACCCAAAGTTGGCGCTGTAGAGGCTGTTTATTAGTTCAGGAAAAATACGGTTATGACCCATTAATTCTCTTAAAAGGAGTCACTGTATTGAGTTTGGTGGCTGTCCTGCAGGTTTTAGTTGTTTTTATTGCAGCCTTGTGTGGCCGTCTGAGTCCCATAGACAATGAATGGGAGCTCTGGAGGCCTCTAGAGGCAAAAGTGTGAAAAGTAGGCTATGGGTCTCATTGGCTTTTCTGATCAGGAGGCCGTCTACAGATTGTCTGCAAATTTTCACTAATAAAGTCAAAGTAATTGTTTTTCTCCCCATTGTAATTTAGTGCTCCTACAGGTGGCGCCGTGGGAGTTGATTGTTATTGTGCGCATATAAATGGATTAAGCAACTACGTTCACAGTGTTTCAAATTTCATGTCGATCGGAGTATGCATGTGCGTGCAGGAGCTATTGAAATGATTTGGTGAGCACTCTTTTGCCCCCTAGTGGCCAACGATAATAAATGCACCATATCACTAATTCAGTTTTTCATGGCGTCCTGCACTGGACATATTCCCCAAGTTTCGTCCAAATCGGGACAAAGTCGATGTTTGACTTAATGGGTAGGGGCGCTAGCAGTACTTTTTATTTATTTTTATTAATGCATTACATTCAGATCATAATTACGAACTCGTGACTGAAATTACAGCTCTCTCAGTCCATGCGTGTAGCCGTGACATGCGATCGTAAAAACAACAGAAGCAGGCGTTCTTGATGGCGAAACAGCGGCAGAGACCATTTGAGATATCCGAAAAAAAGTGGATTACTATTGAATTTCAATGTGTCCCGATCATAAATGTGTGCCAGACCACGTGTGGCAAAGCCCTAGTCAAGTTCTCCTTCAAAAAAAAAGTCAAACTGGCGTGGCGACTTCGGTCCAATATGGCGCCGTGCGTGTCTTGGAGTCCCCGCTCCAATGGCTCAATGTTTGCTCAGTTCACTGTTCTCTATCACTGTTCCGAGGTTTAGTGCTTGGCGTCGGGCAAAATTTGCTCGTCCCATTTCCCATAGGGTTTCGATTCGGGCGGTGCTGCTCGTTCGGGCAGATGGGTCGGACGCTCTCAAGCGCGAAATCTGAAATTTTTCCGGGCGATCGCGACTATACCCCCATTGAAGACTTTTCGTGCATGTTTACTGGGTCAAAAAGGGCCGCGAAGAGTATGAAAACGGTCGAAATAATAAGCAATAAACCAGCGAAGAACAATGTCCCTCGCCAGTTTACTGGCTCGGGCCAATTATCAAGCAATAATAACTGACCAATCAGGCGCTTCCTTTTCCAGAGGCTGGATTTCGCTCGCTAGCAACAGATTTGATTGACAGCTAGCACTGCACGTTGCTGCTGTCTTCTCCCAGCGAGGGGAGGAAACCGTTAGCAACCTCGCTCATGATTAGGCCGTGTGGTTGCCACGATATGGGCACACAGATTTCCAAATATGGAGTCTGGCTTCACTTTAGCCGCTATAACTGCTTGGCTTTATTTGGCTGGAGCCAAACGTTATGGGTAACGTCACACTCTGGATGTCCAGTGATTTTTATACCGTCCATGGTTACAACCCTAATATGCGCTGTCACTTCTAAATATATACAATACATGTTATAAATGTTGCTATTATTGCTAACTTCATTTAAAAACATACACAGTATTCTATTTGAGGGACACTGACCAGTTCCTCCACTGTAGCAGGACCTTTTGACCGCAGTCTCAGGGTTCCTCGACCGGTGCCCAGCTGAATCCCTGATGCCGATCGAGACCCTCCTGATCTCTGGCTGATCATATCTGAATAGAAATGTGAAATTTTGAAATCAGTCAGTACACAACCATGCCAAACAACAAAAGCATGGCACATCGAGTTAAGATAGATGTAGTACACAAAAGATAGTTGTCATGATAATAATATTTCAAATTTAATTTTGATACAAGAGAATAGGGTCAATACCAATTTCAGTACCACAAAACATATTTTTAAACACAACAGACTGTAATTTACAACACAAAATAATAGTAGGCTACTTTCTTTGTGTTACTATATGGTCTATACTAGTTCTAGGCAAAGGGGCATTTTAAAAGGATACTTGCTAAAATGAGCATCTAGTTTCAATACTAGTTTCAGTATCGACCTGATTTTCAAATATTTTGACAACCCAGATAAAGACTTGTACCTACCAAAAGCTTTTAGTGGCTCAATCAACCTGATGGTAAACTCTTTCCCTTTCGGTAGTTCCTTTAACATTTTGGCAACTTCATAATGTCGGCATCCGATCAGACGATGGCCATTGATGGACTCGATCATGTCTCCCACATTAATGACCTGAATCTGGTGTATTACGCTGCCCTCACGTATTCTCTGGAATTACAATAAATATTAACAACATGAATTCTTTGAAACATCGAATAACTGTATTAAGTGAAGTTTTTGTTTACCTTAATAAAAGCATAGCCAGCTCCATTGTCAGTGATTGTCAGTCCCAGCGCATCTTCTCCTTTATAGACGATGATTTCTTTTTTCTGACCTTTTATATGAGCAAATATAAAGTCTTCAAGCCCAATCTGTCCTCCTAACAGTTTGTCCATATCTACTTTGTGAGTGTTCAGTGTACAAAACATGATCTGTGAAAAGACACATACACAATTTAAGTCATTTTGCATGCGTTCACACTTTTTTGGCCCTATTTTGAGTCCTAATGTAGATTTGATTTTGTCCTGTTCTTGTCTTGGTTTAGTCCTCCTGATCTAGTCCAGAATTAGTCCCAACTTAGTTCCAATTTTTATATAAATGTGTGAGTGTAAACGCACCCAATCACTCATATTTTATATCAGACCAACACCGATATGTAAAATGACAAACCTCAGACGGTGGGATCCCAAAAGCATCCCCAATCTTGGCATAGAGCTCCCGTACGTTGCTGAAGCCTTCGATGCGTCCAGTGGGGCTGCCGTGAGCGAGCTGGGTGTGGAAGATGAGTCTGGGTCTCATGCTGCTTGGGGGCGGGGGTAGACCCTCAGAGGTGGCCCCTTCTCCACAACCTCCACCTCCGTCTAATCCATCCATCCCCGGCACATTCAGACCCCCACGAATGGGCTCAGCCTCTTCATTCTCAACCAGAGAGGTCTTCTTCCTCCTTCCAATACCCAGGGGCATTACTTGGCTTTAAAACAAGCTACAGGTGAGCTGAACAGTATGGAGAATAAAAATACTCCCCAAACACTCCCAAAGAGCTTATGGGCTTTCTTAACCAGGCACAATGTTTGACAAATCCATTCATAACAACAGCTCACATTGCTGGATCTCTGAAGTCCAGCACAGTAGCCCAGATTGCTAAGGTTTTACCTGTAAAAAATACAAAAAGCATTATTGAGGTGAACACATTTGAATACAAAATTACTCTGCATAAGACAATTATCAAAAACAGTTATTAGAATAGAAATAAAAATCATTGCTGGACACATCAGTGTTATTCAAAAATTCACATTATCTTTTGAACATATGATGCTAATGTTAGCTGCTAGCTCTTGTTACAAAACATGCCTCATATTTCTGCTCTTAACAATGAAACTTTTTATGTCGACACAAAATAAATGCTTAGCTGCTCTACTGGAAAGCTAAACAAACCACAGCTGATCCCAGATTTTCGGCTTTTGGGTTTGTAATGTGAGTAAAATAGCTGAGATTAGTTAGCAGCATAAGCGAGTAAACACGACAGGCCAAGCATTCTTACCCGAGTTTCAGCGCTTCCTGTTTGCTTTGCTTTCCTGCTGTCAGATGTCAATAAATATATAATTATTTGAGAAAGAAATGTGCTTATATGTCGGTCCACGTTGGTGATAGACAGCCTGGGTTTTGCCTGGTAAAGTCAGGAGCGTGTGTGAGTGTGTGTGTGTGTGGTTGTGCCGTTGCAGATTAGCTTCTGTCAGAGCAGGGGTGTAACAATGGTGCGTTCAAGTGTCCGGTTAACAATGTACTCACGAAAATATTAATTCTAACAGATTTATTCTCGCTTTTTATTGCAAAATTGTTTGGGCCAGATTATTGTGAAGTTATTATACTGTTACTGTTATGACATTCCAAGGAATGTGTATTATAATGTTGCCATATATTATTGAAATTTACCATAAACTGATACATTTTAGATATTATTTGAGAATAAGGATAATCATATTGATAATGAAAATAAAGTATTTAATACATATCTGAATGTAACAATTTATTAGATATTAGACAGAATTTAATCGCTGGTTTTACATTTTTGAGTTTATAGATATCTAATTTCAATTTGGACACTAGATGGCGTTAGTGAATACTATTGGCCAGTCTCCATTATTATGAGATGATACTGCGCCGTAGCGGCCACACATTGAAACTGCAAAACAAACTTATTTAATTAATTTCTCTTTTCTTTTTCCCCACCTTGGAGTTTGTAATATATTAAATTGTTTAATGTAACAACGCAAAAAAATAAAATAAAAGAAAAGCAGACTGATGTGTTTGCATGTTTAATATGGACACATAAGCACACACAACATAAGAAACAAATATTACTAATAATTTGTAACCCACTAAATTCAAAACATGTTCAAATAAAACTGTAGAATCAATTGAAAAATGCCCTAAATGTTAAATCAAATTAGGCTTACACCTTTTTTCCTTTTAAACAGGAAAAAGTATTTTAAAATAAAAAGGTGCGACATTACAGATGACACATCTCTACATTTATGTTGTAGTTTCACAACATGTAAATGTAAATTGCACTCCCATAGGAGTAACAATCAGAACAAGTTGTGTGCTTGTAATGTTCAAATGAACAAAGGAAAATCAGTCACATTAAACTGACTGAATACTGATTCCAGTTATGATATTCCCACAGACACTACATTTACACCCTCAAATAAAATATTAAGTGCTTTGATTAAGATTTTGTAGCTTATCTACGTAAAAACCCATCACATGCTTCCAACACTATGAGACAAGATACATACATTACTGGAGGAAATTTGGCACTAAAACACTAAAATAATAACAGGGGAGGCATTGTAAAATTGTGGAATTTTGTAAGACATACATAGAAGGTGCATAATTGTTCAGTTCATGTTTATAAAGTCTTTTAAGTGTCCATTTTTCCTTTGTTAAATTGCAAATAAGAAAACCAGAAATACTTTTAAATAGCAGCTGCAAAACCATAGCTGGCCGACAGGTAACATTTGTCACAGACCTGTAGCGCAGGTGAATGTGAAGGTGTCAGATTAGTTTGAACTAAGTGTCATTGATCTTTTGGATGCTGTGCCCAGTGATGAAGTCAGAGCTCGATTGAAGCCCTTCACCTGAGGTATTGTGTACATTTGCTGGCAGCTCATGCTGTGAAAACGCCCAGATTGCTGTGAAACCAAACCCCTGGTTACTTTGAGAAACTTGATTCTGCTTCAGTTCAGTTGAGATCTTTTGCAAAGACTCCGTTTTTCTGCAACCAAGCTATAACCAACTTATAGGTAACTTGCATGTTATTTCGGGGATTAATTTTGAGGTAGATGTTAATACTGTAAAAACATAGGTCTAAAGTACTTTAACTAGCCATCTGGCAAGAGTATGCACACAGCTGTTACCCACTCAAGTCTTAAGTTCAGGCAAAAGAAACATGGAAATGTATTTGTGCTTCAGTATCAAGATCTGAAGTCACGGTGGAAGAATCTGCCTGAGTGCATCACGAGTGTTTTGGCCCAGTTTGTCAGGAAATTTCACTGAAAAGTCCAAAATCATGTCTCCCCTTTTGTCTGGGAACTTGGAGAGCGGAAGACCTTCTCCCACGATACGCTTCTTTGTCCCTGGTTTGACCACATCTCTGGAGGTGACTGTGATGGTCCGGCCATCGAGGGTTGGGGCATTGACTGTACAACCACACAAAGCCTGGAGGACAAAAGAAAAGAACATTTAGTGTATGTTGTTTCATTGGTGGCTGTATTTTAAAATATTGTTTAAAGATATTTTCTGTTCACTTACTTCTCTTAGGGATATTTTTGCAGGGTATATAATATCAGAACCATCCCGTGTGAACACTGGATGAGGCCTATCTTTGACCACAAACACAATATCTGCAGGAACGTTGGTGGGGGTTTCATCTCCCTCTCTTGGGAAAGTGATTTTTGTCCCTTCTTTCCAACCTCGTTTGATGTCCACTGTCAAAATCTTATCCTCATTCCGCACTGTGCAGCCGTCTGGGTTCAGCCTCTTTCTTGAAATTTTCATCTTTTTGGTGCAGCCCGAGTAGACCTCCTCTAGACTTACGTTCAGCTCGTGCACAACTGGAGGGTCCTTCTTTTTCTCCTGTGCCCTTCGATGACTTCCTGGGTGAGCTTTGAAAGATCTATGAAAACCACCCATGCCGCCCATGCCTCCCATCCCAAAAGCCGAAAAGGGGTCATGGATATCCATTTCTTCTTCCCCGTTTTGTGCGAAGAACTGATCAAATGGACTGTGGCCACCGAAGAACTCCGCAAACATTGCATGAGGATCTCCATGGAAGGTGTAGTTGTAGCTTGGACCACTGTGAGCACCGCCTCCAGAGCCAGCATTGCCCTTCAGTCCTGGAATGACAAGAAATCATGTGTTAATCATGTGTTAAGTGCAAAGTATTTTAAATCGATGAAATCAAGATATATAATCCTTACTGGTGTACGGCAGAACGATTTTGATAATCTATCTCTACAATTTTCCTGACAAACTGTCAGGACTGCAACTAGATTGGTGATTTATGAAAAATAGCTGGATTGTGTTCAAAGTGCACATTTTAAAACATGTTAAGAAAACGATGGAAACATTTACTGCTGAACTAATACAAGAATGCATTTCAGAAGATGTTTGTAGAGGTCTAAATTAGAGGATAAGCATGTTTCATACATAATAAGCACAAGGATATTTGTTGGCACTTGTTGGCAGATTTGCTTATTGAGTCCATTTAAACTGCAATTTCAATTTGATTGTACTATATTTAGCAGACCTAGTAATGCAATTTTTCCTTTGATGCAAAGCACTTTGAATTGCCTTGTGTACAAATTGTACACTACATATAAACTTGCCTTGCCTAGTACTATGTAACTTTTCTGCTGGATGGTCCGCCATCTGCTTGACTCAGATGTTCCACAGTATAGCATTAAATTAATATATCTTAAATTAATACATCTGCTACGGGTGTTTTTAATACCTTCATGAACATATCTTTTTCTGGGAGTGGGGTCACCTCTGCACAGATCTGACCAGTAATTTGGCCTACTGCCATCACTTGCCTGTCTCCATGAAGAAAGATAAATTTAATGCCAATAGGAGACAAGCAAGTTTCACAGTGCACCTTTAAAATATACAGACACCAATGATGGATGTGCATTTTTCTAATCGACAACCATTGCAACCACCATAGAGACAGTTACGAAATTATAATACATCTCAATGTTTATAACAAGTTTGTTCTGAAACGATGGTGCGTCTAATCATTTTAATTTAATAACGTTTTTTGGCATAAATGTCTCTTATTGCCTTTTCTGATTTCAAATTAACAGCAGTGACTTCTACATAATACTACAAGCATAAAGTATCATTTGTTTAACCCATTTTTGTTTAGCTTTGTACAAACTATGAGGGCAAAATTAGGCAATGGGGGCACCATAGTCACCTCAATGAGGAACTTTGAATTTTAAGAATTTTGCTTTTAAGAGTGTATCAGCCACAGGTCAAAATGACATAATGATTGAAAAGTCCAAACAAGGACACTTGCACAGACAGGCTGTCAAATCAAATGCAATAGCCAGTTTTTTCCAGTAGTTTCTCTGACTACTTCTATTGTGTCCACGCCCCTGCACTGTCTCTGGCCCCAAATCCATTAAGATAACAGTTCATAATCATGCAACTCACTAAAACAAAACATAAACATGATAACTACATACAATTTTTTTTTTACTTTTGACAGCTGACAGCAGCATAAATAGAGACAGAAGCACCAAAGAATACCTTCTTCTCCATATCTGTCATAGATCTCCTTTTTCTTTGCATCACTCAGGACGTCGTAAGCTTCAGCAATCTCTTTAAATTTGTCCTCAGCTCCCGGAGACTTGTTTTTGTCCGGATGAAAGCGTAAAGCCTGTTTTCTGTACGCCTTTTTGATCTCATCTTCGGTAGCACCTTTGGCTATGCCCAACACTTTATAGTAATCTTTACCCATCACAACAAACAGCCTCTGTTTATCTATATGACTGCATAAAACAAGTCCAATGCACGATAAAAGAGCAGCAGAAACCGTGTATCAGCAGCTCATCCAGAAGCAGCATGTCCTCGTCCCGCAGCTAAAGCAGCCCCGCCGCAGCTGTCAAAGCCACTGCGGCCATTGCAGCGAGACCTGGCTCCTGTCAACAAAGCTTTTCTTCGACAATCCGATGAAGGCCTCGTCTAGAAAGTCTTCTCTTACAAGCGCCACAACGAGGCGACCACATGACACCGAAATGTAGGTCAAATTAATCGCTGAGCTGTATAACCATGCTGAGAAACTTCTGGAAGAAAAGGCTGCTGGCGCTGATGTGTATCGCCTCCGCAGCAAGAGCAGTACTAACGCGACTTCCGGTTTGGTCTGAGCGCAAAGCAGACCGCGTGTCGTGAAAAGCGCGTGTTTGATACAATTTCCCCCAAAACATATTACACGCGGCTAAGAACGACTCACGTGCGCACTATGGCCCTTATATTTCGTCGTACTCGTATGTATGTATTCAAGGATAGAATATATAATTAAAGTAATTATGACATAGCTCTCAAATAATATGTTCTTAATAGTTTTGTAGATGTTTTAAACTGTATTCATTTATTTGATAGGTGCATATATGCAAAATAATTATATTTAAATTTTGCATCGGTAAATGTACAATGCAATGCTAGTTGTTTATTTTATTGACTGTTGTTCTTTCCGAAAAGACATGTTTTAGTAAATAATTGATAGTGTATTATCACGACATGGGTTTCAGGGTGATGAAAATCTACCATCGTTGCCATAGCAATGAACAATTCAAAATAAAAGTATTATATCCTTTCTTCTGGATGGTCAGAAATACTCACATGTAAGCGAAGTCATATCTGAATATTCTTTTTTTTTCAGCATCTTGTTATAGATAACATTTTGAGGACTTTTTACCCTTCAAACGATATATATATTGTTTAAATTGTTAATTGCTGTGGTAACAGCTAAATTATTTGCATAACAAAACAAACAAAGCTAAACATTTAGGTCCAAAACAAAACTCAAACAAACTGGAATACCAGCCCAGAAGTCACTTCTGGCTGAGCTCCTCCTCCTGGATATTAATAGACCATAGAATATGGTTGACCGTGTGTGACGACAGGCCCCTCTGAAGTTCTCCCAATCAGCAGTTTCCTAACTCTCCCACACACTTGCACAGTGTTTGAGGAATGCTATGAGATTATGTTGTTTGTTGACTCTTGTAGTGCAGTAATAAACATGTGTCTTTGTGCTGGAGGTCAAAGCAATAGCAGACACAGGTGGTTGGGTCCCACGAAGTGTTGGCATGTCAAGGCCTTTCATCCCATGGATCAGGACATTAATGGGCCGTCAGTGTGCACCCATGCACACACAAGAGCAGACAGCAGCTTTGTCTTAAAGAGCACATTGGCATTTGTCACAGAGTAGGGGCGTATGTAGTTTCTCAAGGTTACTGAGCTCGTGCAGAGCAAATCAGTAGACTTATATTTAGCCTTGCAAATGGCGCTCTATGGATTATGTCTTGGGGTTCTCCGGTTTCGTCTTCTGTGCGTTTTGCTGCATGGAGGGGGGCTATGGACCATGCCTGAGCTGACTTTCAGGTAAGAAGCATATTCACAACTCTCTTCAGTATCTTTTGCACATATGTACCACAGAGACTGACCAATACACTGTTGACATTCTTGTTTGTTGTCCTCTGCAGTGAGAAGTCTATTTAAGGAATCTAACCAGCTCTCTCAAGTTGGCCATTGGAGTTGTGGTTGCACTTGTATGCACTGCAAAGGACAGCTCTCAGTGCTAGCACCATTCTTTTTCAAACAAGGCTTTTAGTATTTGGAATTAAAAATGGATGTACTTGCCCTAGAGGCCAAAAATGTAGGTACAGCGGACGCTGAAAAGAAATCTGCACCAAGGCCCAAACCAAAGGCTCCCAAAAAGGCCAAACGGATTGTGTACTTTGAAGTTGAGATCTTGGACGCTAAGACCAAGGAGAAACTTCTGCTGCTGGACAAGGTGAGTGTCAGATTACCATTATCTTTCATAGTGACCAGTATGGTTCTGAAGCATGAAAACTTTAAGAATGTATTCTGTCGTACATAGTACCATTATAGACACATCTAAAAATATCAATTGCTCCAGTTTATCACCCTCCATAAGGTTCCTGACATGAAACAGCTACTAAATATAATCTGAGCAGGAGCACTTCACACTGCAGTCAGAGCAGATGTGTTTGCATGAACCACAAATCATACAGTGATCAAGAGCTGATAGTTTGTAGATAATGATCTTCTCTATGAGAAGCTTTCCCAAGTGCAGCCATTATCACTTTGGTTTGGCTGAATGTGCCCTTTAAGAGGTGAGAAATCCTTCTTCGTGTCAGGAATGTCCTGTTCCAGCCATAGAACATGCCACAGCCGCAGAGCACATAGTAATTAGTGTGAATGTGTATGTGTGTCATTGTGTCAAAGACAGCCTACTGTGTAACTGAAAAATGGACACCAATGCATAACACCTGCCTGTCTTTACGGCTGAAATCATTTTGAATGACCATGTCATATAGAGGAAACTAATGTCATTAAGTCATGTGCTTTAAGAATGGTATGTTTGTTTATAGGTGGAACCAACTGCCACTATTTTGGACATCAAAGCTTTGTTTCAAAAGTCAAGTAAGAACAGTTGTTTATACACATCACCATACAATATAAGAGTATTTTTCTCTACCCTAATCTGAAGCCCCTCTTAACCCACACAGATCCAAAGTGGTATCCAGCGAGACAGTCCCTACGACTCGATCCAAGTATGTTGATCATGCTCTTAAAAAGAGATGAGTTTATATTTAATTTTAAAGCAGTAATGAGTGGTGGTTTAAACTCTTGTATATACAGTATTCCTACAGAATGCATGGCGCCTCTGACTCACAATAGGTATTTTTGCTCCTCAGAGGGAAAGTGTCTTCGAGATGAAGATGTTCTCCAGACACTTCCAGTGGGAACCACCGCCAGCTTCTACTTCAGTGATCTGGGACCTCAGGTCACGTGGGGCACTGTAAGTCCTCACAAACCTGCACACCACAACTGCACACTGTGTTTATGTAACTGTATCGTTATAAATAATAATGTATAATTAAACTGGGTCTGAGATTATTGATGCGTCAGATCAATCACAGGACGTCAGTAAAAGTGGATGTTACAACATCATCAAATGATCTGCAAAGGCACATCAGTAAAATCACATATATGGACTTCACTGAATTTTAAATAGACTCTGATCATGTCTCATATAAATACGTGCCCCCAGAGAGAGATTACATCAATTTGATTTGACTCACTCCTGCTCTGCATATCCTCTGCCCTGGGACACATAATCTCGTGGCCCAATTTTTGGCGGGTGTTTATTCTCTGGAACACCTCCTTACTCGCCTGTGCCACTACTTCCAGTAGTGCCCTTGTCCCAGTGTAAAACACAGAGCTGTGAGCTCATCGGCCTGAGCCTGTTCTGTCTGAGGTGCTGATTCAGAGATCACTTTCACCGGCAGCTGTTACACTTGATCATATCGTTTTGGAAGTCTGTGATTACAAGCTCCTGCATAGTGTCCTTTTATAGTATGTTATGTAATGTACAATACTCTACAGTTATTTGTTAAATACATGTCTAAAGCAGATTAAATCAAAGTCTGTTTGCCCTCCTCTTACACAGTGAGTTGTCTGGATTCTTGCCCATTCAAAGACTCCATGTCCATAGTAAAACTTTACTCTGAATGACCCTGTGTATTTTGTGCATGCTGTAGGTGTTTCTGACAGAGTGCGCTGGCCCACTCATCATCTATCTCATGTTCTACTTCCGCCTCCCCTTCATATATTCACCCAAATATGACTTCACCAGCAGCAAGCACTGGGTTGTACAGTGAGTGACTTGTTTTAGTCTGTTATTGTTTTTTGCTCAGGTATCCCAATTTTTTAACTGATGTACAGCATTTTGTTTTAATCTTGTTCTTAATGTGCTATTCCCTAGTTTGGCCTGTATGTGTCACTCTTTCCACTACATCAAGCGAATTCTGGAGACGCTCTTTGTCCATCGCATCTCACATGGGACCATGCCACTCAGAAACATATTCAAAGTAAGAGCATTCATACAATAATTACATGTATATTATTGTTTGCTGCATGCTTATTTGTTTTCATTACTCTACACTATTTATTCCAGAACTGTGGTTATTACTGGTGCTCTGCAGCTTGGATGGCTTACTACATTAACCATCCTCTCTATACTCCGCCCTGTGAGTGCTCATCTCAACATAGATGAGATGTTTTTCTCTGCTTTTTCTCACTTCTTTTTTTCCACTTCCACTTAGATTATGGTCAGCAACAGGTGAATACAGCTTTTTATATTTTCCTGGTAAGAATAACATCAATTAAAAAATCTTTGCCCAAATCTTCATAATACTGATGAACTGTTGCTGTGTCTAATATGTATTAGTATTTATTTATTATTATTTTTTTGTTTTTTTTTACAGTTTTGTCAATTGGGGAATTTCTCAATTCATGTCGCTCTCCGGAACCTAAAATCCCAAGGTAAGCAAGAATTTGTGTATTTTACGATTGCTGCATGTTTATAGTGTAGAAGTAAATACATTGTATATTCTTTCACAGGATCAAAAGTTAAGAAAATTCCTTACCCAACAAAAAATCCTTTCACCTGGATTTTTGCCCTGGTCTCCTGTCCAAACTACACATATGAGGTAATTCACACTTGATTTCCACAAACAAATCAATAGATGATTTATTTTTTTATAAATCTGTTTCCTAAACATTATACAGATTCATTCAGACAGGTTCATTACAAAAGTAGAAAACACCTTTATACAGTGTAACTGTTTTTCTGTTGTTGCACATGCTTTTACACTGCCACCTACAGGGCACCATCTGCACTCGTTCATTCATGTGTGTTTTGTGTGTAAACTTCTTGTGTGCAGCTGGGCTCTTGGATCGGCTTCACGGTGATGACCCAGTGTGTGCCGGTAGCTTTCTTCACTGCGGTGGCGTTCATCCAGATGACCGTGTGGGCCAAAGGCAAACACAGGGGCTACTTAAAGGAGTTCAGAGATTACCCCACTCTGCGCTCCTCCATCCTGCCCTTCATCTTGTAAAGCCGGGAAAAACATGGGCCTATTAGACCTCTTTATGTCACGCAGAATTTGACCATAAACCACTTGTGCCAACAGGGGAAACGCAGCTGTGTTTGTGGCCTTCAATGGGATTTTTAGCAAAGTCTTAATATATGTTTTAGTGGTACATAAATGTCTATGTATTCTAACATGTCCTGTGAACATTAATGGGCCTAATATAGTATTCAGCCTTTGCAAATAATTTATTTTGGCTACCTCACACGTTTTTTTGTTATTATCCTATGTGACTATATAATCAATACATTAGTTCATTAATCTTATATTTTTTCAGTGGGCGCCCCAACAAATGAGGTATGGTACACTTTATTGTTCTCCTGGGGAGATTAGTCTTGATTAGACGCGCTAAGGAAACCTGTCAACAGCAGTGGGTCACTGCAGTGCAGCGACTAGAAACCCTCTCCAGATCTTCAGCTGTATGTTTGTCAAGTGCACCTAAAGCTCGAGGTTTCATACATTGTGCATGTCATGGGGGAACACATCTAAACAAGAGACAATGTTCAGTGAGGACAGACATAGGCTGGGCATCAAACTAAGGACCTTTTTCAGTGCCTGTATTACTTATACCTATTTATTGATCCTTGTATATGTTACAAAACCAAAAGACACTCGAATCTAGGCTGTATTTTCCTGTGCTCTACGATATTAGATACTGCACTGTTTATACCATATTCTCTGCAAACTAAAAAGCTTTGTTCAGAGCTGTAAAAGCAGAAACCTGAAATGCATTATTGAAATGCAGCCGGGAGCTGACATGTGTGGCCTTGTGTGAATGATGATCAAAATGACCTTCACTCTGTGGTTGTCAATTAGTCTTTTAGTTTTAATGTATGCCATCAGTTTTCAGCTTTGTCTTGTCTCCATTTGTAGATATTCTTAATGCTGTTTCAAAAGGGCCTGAACCAAACATTTTCTCATGCTTGGTTTACATCACTACTCATGATATGAAAGATGCAATCAATCTGTTTACATGCATTGTTTTTTCAAATTGTGTGTTAGTTTAGGAGTATATACTGTATGTTAGTGTTAGAAAATAAAATAAAACGAACTGAACAGAGGCATGAACTTTATTTGCCTTAACTGGTTCATGTTACAGATAAAAATGAAAATTACACTGGACAACATGGACTGTACAAAGTGGAATGTGATATTTAAAGTAGATTAGATAGACCACAAAAAGACACCAACAATATATAAATTTGTATTGCATTTGATCAACACGTCTGCCCAGTAAACAGGCCCTGAGCAGCCGGATTCATTTCAAAACAATAAATTACAGTTGCATTCCTATATTAGATTATATTTCTCACTTTTTGAGAGATGATATGAAAGCAAATGTTTCCTGGTCACATCTGTTGATGTTTTCCCTAAAAATGAAACTTTATTAAGACTACAGTTATTTTAAAGGAGAACAAGGATATACATATTGCCTTGCCAGCAAGTAGCAGAATAAGCATTATACTGGTTATATCTCGATGTTAGAGAAAACTATCCACCATCAGTAACTACAGGTGGTAGAAGTGACAGCAGAGCGGGCCAACACTAATGGGCATGCTGTATGTTCAGTCTGACTCAGAGCTCTTCTGATTTCATTTAAAAGTGAGGACCAGAACGCTACGTTTCTGGTTTGGGGTGAGACGTACCATGACGATACAGAAATAAACACGCCAACGCAAACAATGAACTTTATGGTGGACCCTGACCTGAGGGCTGTAGAATGTGCCCTTCAGTCCACTACGTGCAAAACTCCTTCCCCCTTTGGCTGGGAGATCCATATTTTATTCTTAAAGAATAGAGTTCGACTGTAGCAATCTGTTCTCCAAGCAATGCACGCACAGCCACATGGGTGAAATGAGAAAGATGTGAATAGCAAAGGCCATAATGAGAGGTAGGATGACTGTCTTGTTATGGTCATTCTCACAGTGGAAGATCTCCGCACTCTGTCGACATGTGCTGCATATGAAGGAGAGCAGAGCCACTGCATGCACATGAACGATGCGGCATTAGTCTTTATGGAAAGTGCCAATGAGAATCAAAGGTCATCAAACTCCAGGAAGTGTGTCCTCTGTAGCACCTTTACGTGGCGCTCGTAGATTTTGAGAGCAGGACCCAGACGGATGGACAAACCTGTCAATACATCGCTGCGCTGCATTAGGAGGAGGGACTTGCCATCAATTTCCTATATGTGGGACAGATATTCTGTTTAGTAAGCATAACCCATGAGGGTGCATCTTTTTGAGTCCAGATGTGTTGTGAGTATGTATAATTTAACTAAACAGTATTAATTTAGGGAGGTACAATTTTTGTCATTTTGCATGTCATTTGCATAAGTCTACAAGTTGTAAAAATAGAATATATGAAAAATAATTTGAAATCAAGTTTTACATGAAAAACAGATCATGAGCATTCACTGCCATGAATTCAGTGATATATTCTGTGGACATATCGCCCTCTTGTGGAGGTACACTGACCTGCGATCGAAAGGCCATGGCCTGCTCTGGAAAACCTGCATCAGAAAAGTAACTGGCCACATCAGCCACAGTCCACTGCAACAGATTTGGGTTCATTGTCTCCTTCTTCACTGAGCTGTTTGAGGTGAAAAGTACCAAACAGAGACTCATTGTTATTGCACAAATGTTAAATATGTGTGTGACAGATTTGGTTTAATTAATCAGATACTTACACATCATCACTGCTTCCTCCGTTTACATGAGTTTCCTCTGCCACTGAGAGAGAGCATGCATCCTTTTTCTTGGTAAATGCTGTACCTGAGACCACAAATATTGTAAAGTTAGTAATCTGGTTTTGTCTGATTTTGTCCAAGTGTTGACTACGGATTAAACTTTTCTATGCAATATACTGTGAGAAAGATGTGTAGATGTCTTTCATGCTTTTCGACACAAAACAGGAATAAATAGTGTCTCCGCTCAACATATTTCTGAGCATGCAAGTGGTTTGTTAAAAAGACATTTTTTAAATCATTTGTAACAGTTATATCACTAACATCTCAGAAAAGTGTAATTTCACGGTTGAACAAAAGCTTAAAAGGGCTCCCTACTGTGATCATTACTAATTGACATGCTAGATACAGAGGCTATAGTATAGACAAAACTGTGGGGCGTCAGAAAAAGTGTTATAAAATCGCAAATTGGTTGAGTTAATGAGGTTGAAACTAACTAAGGATGTAGTTAATCCTATGATATGTCAATACAACACTGAATCTCCACCACGTTTCTCACTTTCAACAGGGCTGTTGACTTATGAACACATACATTTGCCGTAAAAAGTGAGTAAAACCACAGAGAGGAGGTACAGGAGGTTGTAAGACAGGCCGGTGAAGCATTTAAAACATCTTACACAAGCAAGCCCTAGGGCAACAGCGCACAGAAAAGGCCAAAACTACAGCTGTCATTAGTCTGCTCCTCCAGGTTTAGTGTGTTATCCCGTTAGAGGGGCCACATGGGGATATTTTAGCTCAACAACCCAAACTAGCCATGCTTTATCTGAGACTATACCGTATTATAATGCATGTGACAGTGATTTTAATACAATTTGCATAATCTAAAAGGGCAGTGAAAGAAAATACAGCATTTTTCTTATTGAGAAGGGCGGGTGTACCTGCAAGTTGACTGTTGTACACTTATTTTTTTTTACATTTCCTGACAATTCAAAAAGAAACAAATAAATCTGAAACATCTTCATGGAGACAAGCAGATAGCAGACCCTCCACAAGAAAAGTTACAAGAGACAAGCCCCCTCACAACACTAAAACACTTTACTGAACAACCATCATGAAATAAATGCCTTTATTGCTGTCTAATTCTTACACTTTACACCTTTGGACACAAACTGTGCTAATTGCAGGTACAATTAGTTTTTTTTTTTTTTTGTAAATCAGCTCTCCAAACTAGAAAAAAGTTTGATAACTACAAAAACAGGTAATTTTGGTTAAGATTTTGATTTCCATGGATTTTGTGGTTGTATAATTACAGCAGTTATCCATGGACGAGCCTACAAGATTCACGCCTCAAGATTCGCTCTGAGCAAATGCCAAATGCCAAAAAGAAATGAAATTATATTTTGTAAAACATTCATGCAAACAATAAATGACAATACATTTTGGATTCTTAAAAACTTCTTTCAAAGGCAATGGCCAGCAGGGATCCAAAATAAAATAAAAAAATAAAAAGGGGAAGCTAATCAGCTAGCCTGGCCAAACTAGTACAAAACCTGAAACCTTCAAAAAATAACTGAAACTATTGTTATGGTTAAGATTTGCCTTTTCATTTTACGTTCAAAGACAGAAGTGAAAATGCAATTCTAACAAAGAGAACAAATAAAAACCTACCGTTTTCAGTAGGCAGAGGGAGTGTCAGGGGTCGTCCGTTGGATAAATTTTTAGGCTCTTCCTGATGCTGAAACACAAACAAACAAATAAAACATGCCGTCCAGCCGAGATCAAAGCTACATCCAAACATCCAGAGCAGAGGCAGAGGCTCAGGCTGAGGCATACCGGTCGGGCTGCATAGTCCGGCACCAACTGGTCCAACATCACACCTCCTTCCTGGGACTTGCTCCCGTCTTCTCTCTTCACTTTCAAAGTACTGCTCATTATGGACGGCGTCGCTGGTTTTGTGATTGCTGCTGCACAACAAAATCAACCAATTCCATTATGCATCAACATACTCCGGAGCTCTCAATAAATTATTTTGAAATGTTTGTCTATAGTATTATCAGCAACTGCGCCACGCAATATATAGTTATTATTGTTTATATGGCAAGGATTTAAAGTAATTAAACAAATACTCATGTTACTGTAATTGAGTAGATTTTTTGTGTATGTATCCTTTTTTCAGTAGATTTTAAAATATGTACTTGTACTTGAGTAAACTCTAGCCATGCAGTTATAATAAGTTACATTTAAAATGTGGCCACTGAGTATACGTCCCAATCATCTCTATCCATGGCTGTCTCCTTTCCTTTCTAAACCCACATACACACATAATATTACTGCATCGCCTGCTTTGAAGTTAAACAACTTAATTGAGTTTAAACGATTTAGTTTTTTAAGTTTTGGATAAAATATTAACCTAAAATGCTACAAAAAGCTTCTGGTTTCTTAAATGTGTTATTTTGTAAATATGTTGTACTGTACAGCATGTTGTATGTTACTGCTTTGGTCTGTTTTTGTCAAGGACAAGGTCTGCGAATGAGCCCTAGGCTAGATGGCCTATGAACATGGCATCGGTTACTATTTTTAATATGACAACGCTCTTTGTTCTATCCCCTTTTAAGTAAACTAATAAATAAATAGTGTTGAAAAGTAACAAATACTTGGCAATAGTATTTTTCATGTGTATATTTTACTTTGTACATTTTACTTAAAATGTACATGTGAAGTTTGTCCAGCCGTACTTATACGTGTAATCAAGTGCAATATTAGTCATGTATCTGTACTTTGCAGTAGTCTTTTCACCACTGGTTTTCAGGAAGAACATATTTAAAACATAACTATTTTATCGCTGAAACAGTAAGTTATTTAATAATTCAATTGTGTTTTGACATTAAATGCACTATCAGCATGATTTTTAAATAGATTTTGTTATTCTGCACAATAAAAGCAAAATATTTTTGGGGAATATGCATCGGGATGTGTAGCACATCATGGAACTTGTATCGGGATATGTATTATATCGGGAGGGTCTTGGGAATACCCAGCCCTAATAATATATACAATTATAAATGGCTCAAATGACTCATTAGTGGTTAGATTGCAGAGTTCAGTTCTATATTCTAACTAATTGTAGTAGTCCAGTAGCAGAGTACAATGGTGGCAGATGAAAATCCATCTCGTAGTGTGAATACCTTTGTCTTTGTGCATTCCTGGGTGCTGGCGCTCCACTGAACAGACAGTTGAATCATAAACCCAGTCATTGTGTGCGAGGGCCCTAGGGCTGGAGGGGGGCAAGGAGCTGGGCCTCACGCCACCCTTCTGGAAAGTGACCGCGTCCAAAACAGAACCATGTCCCGGGACAGGCCGCGAGCCAGAGGGAGAGCACGGGGCGGACACGGCGCGCTCAGGGGGGCAGTGCACAGGCGTGGAGGCGACAGAGGCCACAGCAGAGAAGTGTCCATCCTGACCATCGCGGCTCTCGTCTGCTTCGTCCACATTACTGTCGGTGTCCATAGCCATCGAGGCATCGGCCTGTTGTAAACATTTGAACATGAGCAACACATTGACACTGGTAGGGCTGTTATTGGTACATTTTAAAAAGAATGAATTAACTACCTTAGCTTGTTCATAGACAAGAGTATTTTATATATTGTTCTATTCTACTGCCTCAAATTACATAATGTGAATTTCTATGCTGTATATGGTAAATATTCATGTTAACATTCCTTTAATTTCATATATCAAATGCTTGTAGCGATTCCTAACCCTTCTAAAGTTAATTTCCCCATGTAAAATAGTAGTTTTTTTCTGCAAATGTAGTCAGTTTAATCACATTTCAGGCTAAAAAGTGGATTCCCCTTTGCTTTCTTAATGCAGTGGGGCACACCACTACCTGTGTGTTGCATTGTTTTCATTTTTCTTTCAATGCAGGTGGATGATCATAATTCTATATCATTCATTAATTAACTTAAAGCTTGTGTTGCAGTTTATTGTCTCACGATTGTATTAATAGTATGCCGAGCGTGTCACGTGAAAACACGCTCACACAGATGTCGCAGTTTGACCGCTGTGGTGGTAAATTACTGCCTGAATGCTCCGTCCCTCCGCGGTGCGGATCCACGCTTGTGTCCGCGTCCCTGCGCCTCGGTCACTTCCATGTCCCACGTAAAGCAGTGGGGGATGTGTTGTGCTGGCGAACTAGTTCTTTGCACAAACGCTCGCTTCATTTGTTGGGATTTTGTCGACGGCTGAGTCTGAGCGACTGCGTGTCCAAGAGCAGCAGCAGCAAAGCACAAGAGCGCACTGAGCCCGCCCCGCGCTGTGAAAAGAGCCGCTTATGCTTTCTCCATCGCGCTGCATTTCACACAACTTTGACCAAAACGAGACTGACACAATGAGCCCCAAATGGGGACTTCAGTCGAAACAAACACAATCGACGCGCAGGGCGCGTCTCCTTGATTGATAATGCGAACATGGGGAGAGCGACCGAAAGGGACGATGGGAGGCGCAGGGTTTTTTGCTCAAATTCTCAAAGTGCGCATGGAGTTGGGGAACCGCGGGGAAGAGCTCGCCATTGTGTCTGAGCTCTGTTTTACGGAGCGCTTCTCGGGCAGTGGCACGTCAGACCAAAGGTTTATCTCGACCGTGAGACCTCCACGGCCCGCTCCGGTGCGACCCTACACCAACACCACCCCCACCGCAAACACTTTGACTTTGCACGCTTTTACAGTAAAACATGCGAGTGCTGCGCCTGCCTCCGCGGACAACATTTGACCCTTGTACTCGGCCAAACCCACATAGACCCGGTCCAAACACTGGCCTGAAGCATTTCTGTCGTCTTTCGCACAACACACATTTGATCTAAGCTTAACCCAAATCGGACAGGCGCATCCGGCTGCTGCTAACGCTGCTGCCCGATCACTTTGCGGTCGTTTGCTTTTAGTCCAACCGGGTCTTATGTGTTTTATCACTTTGAAAATCGACAGATGGCCTCCTCAAACTGTTAACCTATTCTTTAATGCCTTATATAAGTGATACTGTTGCTACACAGGATGAAAGAGGCCACAACAACAGCCAAGACCGAGCGTCAGACGTGACCGGGCTTAACTGCGTCCGACAATGGAAGCAGGGGCTCGACTTTACGCTCTGCCACGGCAAACACGTATCACTTCAAATATCAGCCACGTACTGAAATAAAAACTTGGTATTTTGGAGGGACAGTTCGGCCGCCACTAACACCTCTGATTTGCAAGTGGTTTAACACAACAATAGGTGTGTGCACGAAGTCTTCTTTAAGACGGCGTGTCTCATCGTGAGCTTGTGACATGACATGAGGCGTTTTGCCACTGTCCTCCTACAAGAAACTCCCCAACACTGTCCCAGCTATCGTCTCAATTCTGCATCCGCGGCGTCTGAGACTTTTTCTTCCTTTACCCACTCCCACGACGACAATACACAGGCTGTTCACACACACTTTTCCAGACAAACGTTTCAAAATAAACTGATGTTCAACAGCCACGAGCGCGAGAGCTTTATTTTCTTTCCACTTCCGCTGCGCTTCCGGGTTAACTTCTGTCAACTAACGGAGTCCTCCTCCCTTCGCTCCAACGCAGACTTTGGGGCACGAAAAGCGCTTTCTGCCGACAATAATGGTGGCGTGTGTTTTGTGAAGGAGTGGTACGTCGCAACTTCACAGCAATCACTCAATAAACCTGCTAAAAGTGCAAAAGGAGCGGGCGAACACGTACTCTGGCTGTGAACACGCACCTTCAGGTTTTTTTTTTAATCTTTTCCACCTCGGCGCTCCCCGTCTGCGGCAATGTGTAGTGCACTTGCAAAAACGCACCCTTTTCAGACAAAACACGTTTCCCCCAAACGCACACTCAACGCTGTTTTTTCTCCACCTGTTAATCTTGAATGCGTTAGCGTAACCCGTGCATCAGGCGGACATACCTCCAAATCCTCGTCATCTTGGTCAGCGGGACCGACAGCGCTGTCCCCGTTGCTCAAGTCCGAGTGACTGGCTTCCTCCGCCGCGCTCCTTCTCCCGGCCGTCGCCAACGCTACATCGTCCTTTTTCCTGCTCCTGCGCTGCACCTTGGCGGCGTTTCGGTACGAGATGGAGCCCTTGTAGTTAACTTTGAGCACGGTTTGCTCTTGGATCAGTTTTTCCAGTTCGGCGCAGGTTCGGTCGGGTTCGGACCCATGTCGCCTCCGGACCATTCGGCAAATCCTCTCCAGATCCGGCCGTGCTTTCCGCGACCGCAGTGAGTCGATAGTGTCCAAAATCCACTCGCGGTACTTGGGTTCAGACATCCTGGTGTCGCGCGGCGGCTTTCTTCTCTACTTGCTTTTTCTTACTTCAGTGCGTCAACCTTGTTCATGGCACACAATGTTTTTCGTGAGCCGCGGTCCGAGCCCAACTGAGAAGCGGAAACCTCGCTGTACGCCAGCCCGGGCTGCGTGTGCGCTTAAGGTGGACCCGCGGAGTTAAAGGCAAAAGTTTCACTCGGTGGAGGTTTTTTTAAGGTGGTATGGCTGCAGTCCTGTGCGGGAGCGAGGATGGCGCGCGCTCAGCCCCATGTGCGCAGTAGAGGTGAGAGGCGACATGTTTTACTTAAAGGGCTAGAAAATGGCCCAACTTGTGCGCGTGGACACGTGACGATAACTTTTCCAAAGAGGTCATCCTTAAATCGTCACACTTGTCGAAAAGAAGCGCGCGTATCGATGTTAAATGTCGTAGTGAAATATTGATAAAGGATACTTTTCTTTTTTATGTAGTAGTGGCCTACATCACAAGTAAAAGATATGAGTAAATATTTTTGATAGTGAAATAAAGCACAAACACGTATACAAAGTAAGTCGCGCAAACAAAGAAAGCAAATTCAAATGCCACACGTCTTTCTAGTTGCAGTTTCCAAAATGGCATGCAGGGGGCAGGAGAGAGTATTTGAAGAGGTTGAAGTACAGCCGGTAAATGATCCTGCTGTGACCGAGTGAACTCTGCATTATTTAACTGAACCTCTGCATCTTTCTAACTCATCCGCAAAAGCTAACAAAAATACTATTTATTACCATAATTTGACCTCAGATGTAGCCAGTGAAGAAATGATATTAGTGATAACAGCTCATATAATTGAGGCATTTTAGGCTTTAACAAGTAAAACTTTATTGGAATGATACATTTTGCAAAATATTACTTTATATTTTTGACATACTTGTTGTGTTCTAAGGATATTGTCAAGTTCTCCAGAGGGTAAGATAGTTAAGACTGTCAAAGGCAAGGCTATACAGTGAGTATTGTTTCCCAAAAGGTACAATAGACTACACAATCACTGTACCCAGGTAATGAGGAAAAGATTAATGTTGTATTTTTGCAGATTTTTGTCCTTTTTCTGAAAATACAATTAGAAAATATAAACACAAAACATTTCAGATGTAAAAAGTGTTATGTTTTAATGAACAGTGTGTGAAAACATGATTGAAGAAGGCAAAAACAGGAGACAAGCACAGAGCAGCTGATAGTGTTATAACTGATTAAAAGACAATTTACAGACTCGTTTTCAATCGACAATATAACATTGTCTGGTGTGGATCAAGGCTCAATACCACCAACTGTGATTGAATCATTTGCCAGAACAAAAACAAACATGTGCTCTTTGTCAAGCGGTATACTTTGTGTTTAGATTCAAAATAAATTAAAATTGTGACATGTGCTTTACCATTTGCAAATGACCACACAAGTTGATGGCAGTCCACCATTTTGCGCAACGCTCAGACAAATCAAAGGTTGCACAGCGCTGCCAGTGCGTGCTGCGGTGTCAATTTGTCGTGCCCATGGAGTCCTGCTTGCAGTTAAGTTTGGTTGCTTGATTTCAGAAATAGGATTCAAAACAGCACTAAAATCTGAAGACAATTTAAGACATTCAAAATGAGTATTCCGGCATTGACCTAGGTTACATCAAGAGACCAAAAAGTAAGATGTACCCCCACCCAAGTGAAATCATTTAGAATCAAAAACATTCTCAAAATAGTCATGTTACGAGACATTATGACTAGGAACAATGCACACCAAATAACTGACAAAAAGCATCAACATGAAATGGACAAAGTATAGCACCTAGGGCCTATGAAGAGGACGGGGACCAAAGCATCCTTCATCAAAACATTTCAGTCAACAAACCAGCCTCAAGATTTGGTCTGCGATTGTCTTGCATCCTCAGAAAATAGGGGGAATATTTAGGTCAGTTTAAGTGTTACAATAAAAGAATAAGAAATCAAAGAATTTGGTTGGGTTGTAAATCTGAAGTTGTCGCAAGAGGATATTTACAAAAAGGAAAAATAAAGCAAGCTTTGTGACAAATATCAGCAAATTGTTGCCCTCTTTTGGGTAATGACCAAAGCCAAAACAATCTCAACATTTACATTGATCCATCTTCTTCATGAGGGTGAAGCATGTTATTGACAACCCCAGGTACCTCATCAATAAAGCAAAAATTATCTGCAATCTCTATAAGATGATATTGTACAAAAATAACACATACATTTTGTTGAAACATTTTGCTACTTTTTATGTATTAAAATTCTCCACACAGAAAACTGCTCTTGCTTTGCAAATTTGGCAGAATTTTATAACATGTTTGTCATTATACCTTAATTAGATTTCACAGCCATGATGAGACAAAGCTAATAAAAGATTATTTTATGTAATCTATCATATATATATTTTTCAATATACATGTATAAATGTGCTATGATAAATAAACAATTGTCAGGAGTGTGACCACAATATTCATGGCTGCAGAATCACAGCCATTTAACTTTATGATGACCCCACCCTTGAGCACTAAATAACACACGAGCACATAGAGATTTGACATAAAAATGACAAAATGATCACCAATAGGATTTTAAAATGCTCTAATAAATTCAGCTAAGAGACTGAATGCAGACCTCACCATCGCTTATATAGGATTAAGACCTATTCAAAATGAACTGTGATAGACCCTCACCACCATCACTGCTTCTGGAGTGAGCAGTGTGCACATCATCTACCCAAAAATCATGCCAAATTGAGCAGATAAAGGCAAATCCTTGGTCAAACTGGATCCAAAAGTAGCCAAAACTGCACCAAATCTCTCCCCACATGTGTTTTTTTTTTCCAACTGGGAGGCATCGCAATAGGCACATCTGTTGGACTTGGTATTGCTTGGACAGATCGAGGATGGAGGAGATGGCAAAAGGGGTAACCGGAGTGAAAATGCTGACAATCAATCACGTGTTTTCGTAAAGAGAGGAGGAGCCCGTTCACAAACACAGCAGCGTCGCAGATCCAGTACCTTAACACAAAAATCAAAGCCCCCCCAACCTGCGAAAAACTCAAAGACATGTCATTACGCCATCAGAGAGATACAAGCATTACTGAACATCCACGACCCACTACGCCTGTCTCGTCAAGCCCCTGCCACAAATACAAGAGGGATAAATAAAATGAATAGGTAACAGTTGTGAAACAATTAGAAAAGGCAACACTGCTGGTTCTGTTGGATCTTTCTGCACTTAAGCCTACCTTTCCACCAGGGGGGAGGGGTTTACATTGTTGTCGTCATTACAAATAAGCAAGTTTAGCAGTCCACGCTAGCACTTCACACCCCCGAACTCTTTCTAAACCCCTGTGTCTTAGTAGCTCTCCACTGCTCGCGGTTTTGAACCTAGAACTCAGCAAACTCCTTTGCACATTTTTCTGTGAAGGAGACTCGGATTTCCTCTTCCTCGTAGTCGTCGAAGTTGCTCGTGTCGCCAGGGCCTTTGCACTTAGGGATAAAGGGAGCTTCCACCTAAAACAAATGTTGGTTGGATTTGTCACAGAGGAAAAAGTACAGATGATTTTTAAAATGTATATTCTACATGTTCTTAAATTATGAACTAATAACTTATTGAGAGTTATAAAAGTAGCAGTAGTAGGTGCAATAAGTAGGGGTGAGCGATATTGACTAAAATAATTTTTTTGGAAGTGTCCCAATAATAATATTATACAATTCAGTCTTTAAATGCATTGGTTGAGATTTAGTTACCAAACAAATGTGTAATGACTGTAAACTTTATCACAAAAGTGCAGAAATCCAGCATTAAAAAAATTTTTTTTTTACAATAAACTATTTTGTCAATATTATTTTTTTTCTTCAAAACAACACTCAATATATTCTATTTTATTACATTGTCCACTACTAAATATAGGTGGTAATACTCAAGTATATCAAGTGAATGTTTAATTTACTATTGGTAATTGCTCCTTTTCTGTGGCCAAAATGTGATTTAGCCACTACATTTTAACATGCAGATGTAGGGCTATTGCAGGGTCTAACATCCACAGCTTGATCTGTTTGGACATCAGCCTTTAGCATGTTTTCATACTGTGAGCAGTGGGAATCTTCTTTTTATTTATGTGACCCTTTTCGGTCTCTGTGGTGATAGAGATGATTCAGTGTGGAAATACTACTTGTTGTGGTCAATAACCAATATGTACAGAAAACAATATCAATATTTTTAAATCTATTAGCAAGGCTCATCATAATTTTACAAAAGTGAAAGGGGGTTAAGTAAATGCAGCATATAATTTGTGTTTTTTAATGATTTTGTAAACATACAGCCACCAGTTTAGTGTCATTGTCCTGTTTTATCTCGTTTTATTCGTTATTTAAAAGACGATCTGATGTAGAGCACAAACTGGGCATGAAACGTCACGCAGAGACTGGGGCAGTGTAGAAAAATGTCAGGGAATTTTCCAAATCGGACAGATCAATATTAGCGCTGATGTATTGTCCATCCTTATTGGTGATATTGATATTGTTTCGTTAAAGATTAAGTGTAACATGATCTTTGCAGAGGCTGCCTCTCACCTTCCTCTGGTAGATGGCGATCCAGTCGGTGGTGGCAAACCACTTGTGGCCCTTGATATCATTGACTCCGTTCCTGAGGTTTCCGAAGCGCTTGGTCAGGTCCACCTGGAGCAGGTTTCTCAGCAGGTCTTTAAGGTCTGAGCTGAAATGCGACGGGAAGCGAACCTGCAACAAAACAGCACTTTGATTTTAGACTCTCAAGTTAAATCAGAAATATTTACAGTAAAGGTGGGCATATTGTGAATGCTGTTTTGAAGATATGTCCAATTTATATATAGAGAGTATATTGTTTAATAGTAAAATTTATTTGAGCAACATCCAAGTTCCGTTATATTTTGCTGCTGTAGTGTATCCATGAGCAAAAAGGAGTAGGAAGAGGTGTGACCTTATAAACTCCTACCCCTTGTTCCATTCTAAGTGTTGACAGCATTGATACGACTTTAATGTTTGACAGTTTCTGAATGTGATATTTTCTTTTGTCATTCATTTTGCAGACACTTCGCATTAGACTGATAATTGAACATCAGCTAATGCGGTTAAAGACATGTTTTAACACATTTTTGTTGGACTGACATAATATTGTATGACTATCGTTATCGGGACAAAATATAAAGATATTCATTTTTGTCAATATCGCCTACCACTAATCTATAATATTGCTAACGATTGGTTATGCATTTGTCATGCTCTTTTGGCCCATGCAGATAAATTCATGCTAAAAATACAAACATTACAGGAGTAGGGGTCGGTAAATAAATATAAAAAAAATAAAAATATGTTGCGGTCAGCACTTGAACTCTGGCCTCCCATTGCTTTGATGTGTGTGAATTGTATTTCACTACACTTTAATGTGACGTTCAATCAGTGGATTACAGGAAGCAGGGGGCACAGATCTGCACAGAACAGAGCGCTTTACAAAGACCATGGTGCTCGCTGCAGTAACAACTAATGAGGTTGTAGTCCTCTGATGTTGTCAGAGTAGAGAGCCTCACCTGCGTAAAATTAAAGTCCCACAACACATTGCTATGCACACTGTATTCTGATATGATTCGACAAAAAACCAATATAAAGTCAACCTCATTAAGATTTCAGCCACAGAAGCTCGTCTCCTGAATTGGACTGACAACTGCAGACTGGGAGCAGCTCACGAGAGACAGACTTTTGCAGTTAGTCAAAATCATGACTCACTTTTTCAGTTTTAATTCATATATACCTTTAATATATCTCTTAACCGGCCTCACCTTTCCTGATACTATCTTCTCGTAGATCTGAATAGGCTGGTCCGCAAAGAAAGGAGGATAACCAGCTGCCATTTCATAGATTAGCACTCCCAGAGCCCACCAGTCCACGGCTTTATTGTAACCCTAGAACAAAGAAAAAAGAAAAGTCAAGCAGGTGTTTAAGAAAACAACATGACTGGGAGGGGATAACTTACTTTACTCAGGATAATCTCTGGAGCCAGGTACTCAGGCGTCCCACAAAGTGTCCAGGTTCTGCCTTTCACTCTTTTGGCAAATCCAAAATCTGTTACCTGTGAGTGGGTATTAGGATTAGTAAAGAGAACTCACAAACAGTGTTTATTAGGGCTGTTATTAAGGATTATCTTGGTAGTTGACTTTAGTTGATTTCATATTTAGACAGTTAAAATCCATTATCAACCAAATAAAAGGTTGCAACTGAAGGATTTTAGCTAGAGAATATTTTCGAATAATGTGTGTTATAGATAAACTGGCTATTCTTATAAAAAGATCTTTTCATATGTGTTTTAGAGTCCGTATAGTCCAGATAATGATTATGATTCTCAAAACACTGACTACAATCTTTTGTTTTAATAGTTGGCTTGTCAAAATGAGTTGATTAAAGGCGCTCTATCCGATTTTTACTGCTTGGAAATGTTTGTAATAAAGTAAAACCTGTTTTGCCCCTGTACAGATAAATTGTTAAAGCATCTATTTGGGTGAAAATGACACTACAATGGTTTCTATGCATCTGTTTATAGAGCATTTTTTCTCAAACAAACAGGAAGTGCGCCGTTAGCATGCTAATGTTTGTTAGCTTTACCCGGAACGCCAAAACTTGCCCCGGTGAATATTTAAGATGCTGGGACTGCATTAGGTGCGTGAGCGATGCAAGGGACTGATAAATAAGCTAGTTCTGTTTTTCACATATCAAAGTAAAAATCAGGGTTAGGGTTAAGTGTTTATAAAGTCTAGGTGTATATTTCTTACCTGGATATAACCTTGGTTGTCAATAAGCAAATTCTCGGGCTTTAGATCTCGATAAATGAGATCCAGTGAATGAAGGTATTCAAAGGTCAGTACAATCTGAGCTGCGTAAAAGCGGGCGTGTGGTTCACTGCAAAATATATTTTTGTTTTTTAAAGTTAGTAATTAAAACATAAGTGCATTTAACAGTCATTCATCTCACCTGAATCTACCAATTCTCCGCAAGTGTGAGAACATTTCACCTCCAGGTACATACTCCATTATCATGTATAGATTACTGTTGTCCTGTAGAAAAAAAAGAGTTCACATTCAGTCTTCTTTGCGTGTGATAAAGTGACTGAAGCCTCAACTATGAGCTTTTAAAGGGGCAATATGTATCTTTTCTTGAGGCGGTTCAACCACCTGCTCTGCCTGGAATGTTCAAAAGTATGACACTAATCTTATCGACAGCATTTATTTCATTATGGGTGTTTTACTGCAAAAAATACATGGCAAAACGTCACTTTAACTGTGAGTGGTGTCGCTTTTGCTCAGATCTGACCTGTAACCCGCCGCTTGTCTCCAAGAAGATTTTATACGTTCAAAACCAAACTGTAAAACATTCTAGGCAAAGCTCCTCCATATAAACAAGTGTCTGGCAGACCCTCCACAAGAAAAATTACATAGTTCACCTTTAAGCAAGATAAATGCTGGACATGGGCCACAACCAGAATCAGAAATCATAGGAACTTGCTTTGGCAGTAAGATGCAAAATATAACAATAAAATAGTAACAAAATATATAAAAGAAGGCATGCATAAAATTAAGAATAAAATAGACTTAGACTATATACAGAAAATGTACAGTTAGCTAGACACTGAGAGCGTTTTCCAGAGCTGACATTTACAAAGACAGCCATTCAGTTCTAAAATGTATTCACACACACACACACACACACACACACACACACACACACACACACACACACACACACACACACACACACACACACACACACACACACACACACACACACACACACACACACACACACACACACACACACACACACACACACACACACACACACACACACACACACACACACACACACACACACACACACACACACACACACACACACACACACACACACACACACACACACACACACACACACACACACACACACACACACACACACACACACACACACACACACACACACACACACACACACAAAAAAGGGTTAGACAAGACAAGTCAACATGTATCGTCGTTAGGGACCCTGCGATTCCTGATCCTTTGTGCTATCCACCTTAAATGCTCCCTAGACACTAATTAAAACAAGACTACCTTTTAAACAAAACACAAATTGGAAAGAATTCAACCTTTCCTTAAAAGTTTTATAAAGATGAAGATCTAAGTTAGAACTAGTCCTATGCCACATAATATTTAAGTTTTTAATTATTTGCTGTTAATATCTAGTCCTTTTCTCAGTATCAAAATCCAGTATGACATTTTAGTATTGTGATGACACTGCTACCAGCATGCACTGCACATGAAATGAAGAACATAAACAAACCACACGTGCTCATACCTTAAACGAGTGTTCCAGTCGCACTAGAAAAGGAAAGCTGACGGCCTGTAGGATGCGCTTCTCATTCAGTGTGTGTTCTATCTGCTTCAGCTTCACTACCTGAAATATCACAAAACCACATCCAGTTTTCTGTGGTACACTCCTAACATCTACTACATTTACTCCAAAACATAATAAATAAAATATACAATTAGGCCTGTCACAGTAATTAATATATCCACTTACTGTTCAATAAATGATAGCAGGACACTATGTATAGGGTTGAGTAAAAATGTCTATGACTCTTTATAGATACTAAGCCACTACTGAAGTGTTTCATTTGACTTTTTATACATTGCAGCTCTTGTTTTTCTCTTTTTTTTTTCAAAAACAAAATTATACATTTACAAAAGGTTTTGCTGGGATTTTCCTGCTTTAGAGAAATTGTTTCAGTAGCATAAAGTAGTATCAATATCATTGTTTATCGAGAAATTTACTTAAACACTATGTTGAAAAAATATAAATGTCTTATTGTGACAGGTCTATGTACAATACTCTACCTTCTGTTTGTCAAGTATCTTCATGGCAAAATGCTGTCCTGTTTCTTTGTGTTTGACCAGCATGACTCGACCAAACGACCCCGTCCCCAAGGTCTTTAGGCGCTCAAAGTGATCCAATGCTGCTGTTTGCTAAAGGGCACAAACAAAACATGAGGGATCTGTAAACTTTAGTGACCAGGCTTAGTCAGAGCCTCGTGCTCATTAGTGCAGTACAAAAGTACACCAGCAGAGGGTGCACCATTTCTATTAACAAGTGAAGACAAGGCTAGACATATTTACATTGAGCTGGAAAAACAACCTCAAAAATGAATTGTATTTTGCTGAAGTAATTCTTTCTTACCTGAGCTGGATTTTCCCATTTTTTAAGGAAATCCTCTTTGGCTTTGGCAAGAAACTCCTTTACTGTAGAGTCAAAAAAGAAATGCATGTAATCAATAAATGTACAAGTAGATTTTGTCAATAAATTTACAGATTAATACCGAAACTAGTATCAAAACGAGATTTTAAGAATCAAAGTATTGAATCTTTCAGATGTAGTAGAAGTCGGTCAAAGTGAAATAAAACATTATTTTCTGTGTGGGACATTGCACTGTTTAAAATAATGATAATTCGCATATATGGGGATATATAGTGAGATGGTCCAGGAGCTTGGGGTTCAATAGCACTAATAAATCAAGGCATCTCATGTTTTTTACTTTGTAACTGTGGTATCAAAATAAATATAAGTATTGAGCTTTTCCCTTGGTATCAAAATTGAGTTTAAACTTAAGCATCTTGACAACTTAACTTTACACAGCATTAAAAGTCAAACATCTCTATACGTCTTGTGCTGGTCATCCTTATTAGATAAGTTTGCCGCACTGACACAGAGGCTCATGTGATGTCCCAGCTTCTGTTTGCCCCGGCTGCAGAGGGCTTTGACTGGAGCTACAACAGTCACATCGTCACCTCTGTTGTGATTTACAGCCACGACCTGATCCCAGGCCTCTGAGGATTTCAAAGGAAGATAATGAACACACAAACCACCGGAGGACAACTACAGATTGAAGAATACATACATGCACGGCACTACTTCACATAACAGTGAAATAAAGACTAAGCTGCCCAGTTAAGTTCCCTAAGTGATTGAGGAACAACAACATCTTCTCCAAATAAGAGGAACCAGGAACTTTGAAGTCCAGGGTCCATTCAGCCACAAAACTGTTCACTTGAATGAAAACTGAACATGGTCCATAAAACAAGCTATTCTGGCACTATTGAGACAACAAGGTATTTGTTATCATCTGCAGGTTGTTCTAGTAAAACTCTTGTTGTGACAATTAATGCATTTATCATTCAGCAAAACTCAAGTTACAACAAAATTCTGATTTATCAGATTGAGGGACACAAATGGCAGCTACACCCAGATAAGGTTGTATTATTAAAGGGTAAAAACATTGTGCAAAAACATGTTATAATGGTTTAGGTGTTCAGTCAACATTAACTTATTCAGAGTTGTATTTTTTTAGGCTTAAGTGCTCAGAAAATGTACATTTTCACCTAGCCCCTGTCCCGCGCCCACATCCCTGTACTCAGTTAAAATTAAGACTAAGTTATGCACATGCAAAAAATGTTGTGTACCCATGTCTCAAAAATTAAAACACAGCTTGGAACCAGAAGTCAACTGTCCTACTTCTATTATTAAGACGTTTGACATTAATTTTTACAATTAACAGAATGTGAAATAATGATTTACTTAGGTTATAGTTCAAGACAAAGTATCAGAAAAAAGCTTGGCAAAATATATATATATATATCTTCTTTAAGTGCATTTATCACTGCAGTTTCCTCACACAAGCCTCTGAGCAGCAACTGATTATTCGGTCTGTGATTATGAGGATTTAGGCACAACAGCAGAAAGGAGAAAGCATGGAATTTGAAGGAGTGACTGGACAGTTTAATCTGTCTTTTATTACTGTATATACATAATTGTTTTTGTGTGACATCCTAACAAATGAGAGTTTTTACCAATGCCACGCCGTATCCCCTTTTAGTCAATAAATTGATGGACAGAGCATGTCTTTATTCGAAGTATGTCTTAGACCTACTTTTTTGAATGCACAACTTTGTGTTATGGATTCTACTCTTTTTCCTACAGAAAAAATAACTCTCACTAATCTAGATCTAATTAGCAAGATAAATGGAAAAGTAATAACGTTAGTTTGAAATTTGAACATGTACAATGCCTGGAGCAAAAGTCGACTTGAATACTGTATAGTCTGTGTCTCTGTGTGGAGAAGATTTTTCTTTCATGTGTAAATAGTGTACTGTATATTGACTTGGTCCCCTTTAAAAATAAATAAAAATAAATCATAACATGAATTTTATCAATCAGAGCAACTGCTTACTAGACAAAACTAACACAATTACAGACAGAAAGCACACAGCACTTGAAGCCTAATCATCAGAACTAAAAGTACACATTTACTTCACATACAGTAAATTCTCTGCTAAATCTAGTGAGCTGCAGGAGTGCTACTGCCTTAATTAAAAGTGCAGTTTATCAGCAGTGCTGGATGTGTTGACACAACTAACAGCGGCCTCCTCCTCTGTCCACTCGCTCACACATAAACACATCACTTTGGCTTTATCTTTATGGGGCTAATCATTGGGTTTTGTGGGAACATGCAGATAATCAGTCCTTCCTCATTTAATGTCTGAGTTGTGAGGATACTAAAGCGGGCCAGGCTGTGCAGTTACTTTGAATGCACTTCGTTGTTTTAAACTCCCTCTGGATTAACTTTTAATTTACCAAAAAAAGTAAAAAAAAAAAAGAAAGAAAGAAAGAAAGAAAAAAGAAAAAAGGAAAGTAAAAACAGCTTTTACAAATGCTGTTGGTGCATTAATGCTTTCAGAATAGGGTGCAATATAATCAATCCTTCACAACAGCCTGGAGGGTAGTTTAAATAATCCTGTCGATAAGATCAACTCTGTGGACAAATTCTGGGAAAACACAATCAACTTCAGCACAAATTCTACCTAACTACTTACTGCAGAAACTTCCAACTTCAAATAGCCCAAAATAAAGCTAAATTCCCATGTAGTTACAGTGATTTCCTGTGAATTCTCCAAAGACCAGTAGCTCAAGCAATACAGTGGGAGAAAGCCAGGCGAAAGGGCAGAGACCAAAGTTCAAATAAACTCTCTCTGAACCGCCGAGCACTAGACTGGAGGAAAAAAAACGTTGTAGAAGTTGACACCCATTTGTAAAACAACAGGTTCATCTGAATCAAGCAACCAGTCCTCATTGATAGAAAATTCTTGCATGGCATCAGACTTGACTAGTTTTGGTCTTTGGGATCCACTCATTGCTATAAAAAAAAAAAAAAAAGCTAAAAAAAAAATTGATAATAATAATAATAAATAATAAAAATCATACCATCTGGGAGGACTATGGACACTTCTACGGCTGCAGAGGCATCTGTCGATCGCGACCCCGACTCGGAGGAGCGAGAAGATGACTCTCTCTTCCCTGCGTGCCTTCTGGAGCTCTTCCGGTCACACATTAGCCCTGCGAAGATCCTCGTTTGTGGCCCCTTTTCCCTCACAGGTGTGGCTGACTCATGACCTAGCCGCTAGCTCTCCGTTAGCGCCTCCGATCTTAGCTTTCTCTCCTCGCCGTTATCACCCAAACGCACAGAGCATCTACCTCCTGCGAGAGACCAAACATAGCACGGGGCCAGGCCAGCACTAGCAGCAGCAGCAGCAGCAGCAGCAGCAGCAGCAGCAGCAGCAGCAGCAGCAGCGCTTCTGTTACGCGCTCGCTGATCAATTGGACCCTTGCTTACTTTGTATCAATATTTATTCTGTACACAAAGTACTCTCTCTGCCATTGCCTCTCATTTTAAACACACATACACACACGGACTCTATATTGATTTAAACAGGGCATAATCACAAGTGGGAGGGGCGTGATACTCTGCTGAAGCTGATATATTTATCCAACCTAGAAGATGGGTTGTGGAAAAGTAGGGCCAAGCCATGGGCAAACTCCAAACTTACTACAAAATCCACAGGAAAAATGTCCTTCTATCTTTGTGTTTTAAAGCCTCTCGGGACAGAAATGATTGAATAGCACAGCGCAACTTTTACCTCCATGCCAAAATACATGTGGGTCTGTCTATTGCCTGGGCCCAATTGATTTCTCCCCAAAAGAATCAATGGCGCATCCCTCCCCTGGGCCTCGGTGGCCCACTTTGGCGCAGGAACAGGGGGGTTATATTAGGGCGAGATGACCGACATTTAACTGCTGAGCGCCAAATCAGGTCCCACACGACTACGACGACGATGCCATGAAGGCTTGGTATAAACTCAGCCTCAGAAGAGCCACAGGAGCCACACAGAAACAGAGTACGTACGCATGGTTTTAACAACATGATGGATTTCACTACAGCTGCAGCATATCGTATTGTACAACACATTTTAGTGTTTGTTTTGTTTTGAAAAACAGCCTATTTTGGGGTGATGTTCATGCTAAAGCACTGTTGATTGCCAAAAGTATTTTTAAATTGTAATCTTAAATTTCATGCAGTGATTTTGCATTTACTGGGTTAATGATGGGATGGCACCATTTATACAGGACAAAAAATTAATATCTCAATTCTTTTTTGGAGGGTTATGATAATGAGTCAAGCGATATTATGTCAATCCAACAGTGTTAAAACATGTCTTTAAATGTATTTGTTGAGGTTTAATTTGTGGTTGTAGTTAAACTGGATATTCAAACGTTGCATTTCTTTCAAGCAACATTCACAATATTATTTATATCTCGATGCGTTGCCCACCTCTAACAGGAGATACGATTTCAAGTGTAGAAACAAAGCAAGAGTTTGACACGGTTTGGTAAAATAATCAAAGTTTGTCATGCAATCTCCCAGTTGCCTTTGCCCATTGTTCCCATCACTTCCTGGTGCAGCACACTATGCATGTGTTCTTTTTTCACATCTTCATACGGATGGGACAAGACACAGTTCCAATGAGACGAGACATGAGATTATGTCCACAAGAACGACAAGATTTTGACATAATTTATAATAAATACATTGTGTGAAAATTCACAATTTTGCCCTTTTTTACTTACGTTTTTCCCTGTCATTGTAGCACTGCTTTTTGTAACTGCAGCTTCGATGTAATCCCCCCGTGCTAACGCTTTTTTGTGAGGACCAAATGTAAACGCATGAAAAAGAAAAAAATGTGTTTTTTTTTTTGCACACTCTTGTGTGGCAATTTTATTTTGCGAGATCTTGGAGCATCAGCTCTTGTCCCATCCCTACATCCAACTTTTCATTACTTATCGGGATGATTTTAGTTGTAGAATTAATGCTGTTTGAACAGTCGGAATACTATCATTCAATAACCTAATATAGAGCTGGGAGATATGACACAATTTGAACACTTTTCACACAATTTTCAGTTTAACTCTATTGATTATTTCAAAAAAATAACCCCCAAAAATAGTCTAAATTATTCCTCCAAAGGACATGCTTTTACTGACAGATTTGTTTAAACAACCCTAACCTAATGTCAGTTTTGTTGCATGGTTGATGCATAGTTTAACCAGGTATGCATTTGGTTTAACTCAGTAAATTTGTCAGAGCTGAGTGGCATCTGTACAGTAAAGTCCATTGGTAATCAGTGCTGACTTACCACAAAGCCTCTTTAAGTGGCGACAGGAAGTGGTGAGTGAACACAAACCTTGGCCTGCTGCACAAACCAGCAGCGCACACAGCCAGACTCCAAGTGCACAGATATTTATAGATATAGGGAGGTGCACGTTGGCCAGATGCCACAACATTCAGGAGTCTAAAAAGCAAATAGGACTTATACCAGAACTGAAGGGCCAACAGACAACAACTGCAGTGCACGCGAGTGTCAATATTTTAGGTCTAATGGAGTTTGTAGCTCTGCTCAGCAACTTCAGCACAAGTCTGTTTACCACTGCTCAATGAGATGCATTTCTCACAGTGTGTCTGGGGTTGGTCTGCGCAAGGCAAAAAAAAAATAAAATCAAAATTTTAGTTTTGATCTTATAGTTTCTTTTTAAAGCTGATAATTACAGTTTTCAATAATAATTTCTTGAACCTAAACATGTCAGACTTTTAATCTGTGCCATTTAATCCTAAAAATAGTCAATTTTTTTCATCCAAATCTGAATTTCGCACCAAACCACATGCCTTTACTATCGGAGCATTGTCTGTGGACCTCTCGATTACAAAGCACCAAACAAATCAATGACAATTTGGAACAACTGAATGTCATTTCCATTAAAATGTGTACAGCCCTATAATACAATAAATATAAATACATAAAATAATTATTATGTACAGCTTCACAATCCATTATTACGAACTAAGAGGCCAATGACACATTCTCTACTAACAGTGTGGTCCACTTCAGTCACACTTTTGCCTCGACTCAAACACTCACTAGAGCAGCAGGCGTCCATCTCCTGGTGCTGGTCAGGGCCTCTTCCTGCTCCCGCGTCTCCAGGACTGGGCCGACTAAAGAGCCGCTCAGCCAGTTTGTGAATAGCAGCCATGACACCCGCCTCAGAGTGTCAACAGCGCAGCATCTTCAGATCATCAAAGCCGCCAGAGCCCACAGCGTGTTTAGACACAAAATACAGTTGGTTTGTCGACACTATTGTTTCACGTCGAGTGGTGTGCAGAACCAGGGTTGGGCCTTCCTTGCTCCTTCACTTCCTGCTGCACTTCTTCCTGTGGGCCGCTTCTTAGCTTAGAATTCAAGTTGTTCCTGCTGCACGGTATGAGCAGACAATGCTCTATAGCAAGTTGTAATAATTATTTTAAAAACATTAAAACTTTCTAAGGCGAACATTTGAACACTCAAAAACAACTGTGGTCAAAACAACAGACATGAAGGTCATTATACTCAATTTGGCATAGCTGTCGACTAAAAACATGCCAATTAACATGTCAATCAATAAATGCAAAAAAGGGGGCGTGGTACTAGCAAAGGCTAAATCTAAATGATTAAGAGCTCACTCAAAAACGGCTTCAACAAAAGAAGTACGAGAAAAAAAATGTTCATAAAAGGAAAAAAGCAGATTTAATTGATCTGTTATACTCTCGCTCCAGGCCTTCTCCTTTCTGCTGTGATTTATACAAATCCTTACAATCCTAATAAATAATTAGTCGACTAATACATCATCAACCGATTAATCGACTAAACTAATATTTCCCAACCAGGGGTATGGTTTGTTAGGCTGGGAACCGAACCACTGGACTAAACATCTAAGGACTACTCCATGGAATTTTCATTGTTGTGGACATGAAACTCAGTTCTGCAGTGGTTCTCACAGAGTTCTAGAGTGAGAGACAGAGAGTGTCATTTCTTGGTTCACTTTAGAACCATATTTTAAATTATGTTACGGCATCTAGAGATGAAGATGTAAAACCCTAATTATAAGTTTGAGTAATGGATGGTTTATTGAGGAAAAATAAGACTATATGATATACTATATGATAGACCTGAGCATTATGCGACCTGAGGGCACATTCATTTTGTCCACTTGTACAAACCAGTAAACTCTTTGAGCTTTGAGGAAAAGAAAAATTGCCAACCCCTGTTACACGGGGAGGCCCCTACAGTTTAAAGTGTCCAATAATAAAGTTTATACAATAAAACTAGGGTTGCAACTTACGATTACTTTAGTAATCGATTAGACTAGCAATATATTTTTTTTTAAATCATTGCTTTGATTAATCGATTAGTTGTTTGAAATGCGAAAGGCTTGTGAATGAGATTTTTACTAAATTTACTCAGATGAAGCTGAACTGAAGCGTTTGAAGACATCCTGGTGGGAAATATTTACAGACGAAATGGTGTTTTCATCAAAAACACAACATTTACACATTTCCCGTGTCATTTTTGTGTGACTACTGCTCTGTCTTCTTAATGAAACCTCTTTTCAGTGTATAGACCAGTCACTGACTGGCTCACTTACTTAATTAGTTGACAACTATTTATATAGTCGATTAGTTGTGATTAATCAATTAACATTTATCATAACACTTATTTCCAGGAGCTATAATACAATATGATGTAACACATAATTTGTGGCAGTCTTCTGAATGAATCTATAACTTATTGTTTACCCTGTTATATGCTTGTCTGCCAAAAAAAAAGAAATAAAAAAATAGTGACATAACCACTCACTTGAAATTAATACAAGTTTTACATGGTGGCTGCTAAGAGCAAACAAAGTCTGACCCCTGCAGCAAAAGCCAGTGGCCTTACTCCAGAAGTCACAGAGACAGGTTAAGGTCACCAAAACGCTGCAGGGCCCTCTTCACACGCAGACTCCAGCACCAACAAGTATCTGCCGCTCATTCACAGCCCCCTGTCCACCCTCTGCTCACTTCAGTGTCACTAATGTGGCTTATGCATTAAACAACATCAAACAGTTTATTTAAGAGCTTGAGAAGCACAAAAGGAAACACCACGTAGAGTATTAGTAAAGCAAATAGTCTCTTGTCATGCCTAAACACACAAATACATGGTGACATATGCACGTATCCTTGTTCTAAATGCTGGCCATCACATGATATTCAAGAGACTCCTCAACTCCCAAGTTTCTGCCTGAAGAGGATCACCCTGTGCATCATATGACCCTGTCCCGGTGCCTGTTGCCTTCTCTGATAACAACAACTCCCCTATATTCACTTACCGACACACGCTCTCCACACAGTGCACCGCGGTTCAACCATTTAGATCCATATCTAGTGGAACAGTGCAAAAGCTTCACTGTGTACCAAGAAATCAAAATCTATGAGAACAGGAATAACTACATTCAAAAATAAAATTTCTTAAATGACATTGAATTAAATAATTTGACATAATGGTGACAAAGAACCCTATGACTGTTGTAGATGACAAACTTAACCCACCTCTCTAGCAACTCTGACTATGGCCTAAGGCACAATCACGAGCTGCTCCACAAAAGTATCAAAAAGAAATTGAATAACCTTTTCTCAGAAGCCATGTCTGAGTTTGATTTGTTTTTAAGGATACATAAAAATAACACGAAACTTTTCTGAAATGGAATATTCCAGTAGCTTCATGCCTTCATGCCAAACTTACATAAAATAACAAACTATTTGACGGGATCTTCAGGGTGTTACCCAAGGACGAGGTTATGGCTGCTTAACATAACACCAGACCAATAAAACGTGTCCTATCACAGTGAAACAGCTCAATAGACTATGGCAAGTGAAGTGAGTGAAGTGGGTTAAGTAATGGGGTAGGGCCTTTAATTGACTTGGGACTAGAGAGATACTGTCTGCACATTGGTGTGAGTGGTTGCTCTTTTTGGCTGTCATTGAAGAGAACAGGAAATGCCCCCAATGACAGCAGCCTGATGTTTGTGCTGCAGCCTTGGTGGAGTTTACTCACCGCTCTCCATCTCATTGCCCTTCTTGGCGGTGGGCGTGTTGCCCATGATGATGGCAGTCTGTGGTGCTGGTCCCCGGGCTCGGCTTCACTTCTTCACAAGTCTTTCTGTGATGCTGCACAGCCAGCTATCGTGGTCCCTGGATGAGAAAGGCTGACAGCAAGCTACTAGCTAACAGCTATCATTATTGACTAACGAGTAAATACTTGCTCTTGTACTTTGCCTTGGCTTGAGTAGGAAATCCCACCAATGCAAGTCCTTAGCTAACACGAAGGAAATGGGCTAGCCTGCTAGTTAGCACGATAGCTACTATGAATGTAAATATAAGCTTGATAGATTTAGCTTCACAAAATCCAAACACCAATCACTGGCGTAAAATGTCAATAAATTAGCATTAACTCCCTCGTGTGGAGTGGTCCAGAGTGTGGTTCAAAGCAGGTTTGTGAGAACTGATTTCCGTCTTTAGCTCGCAGCTACCGTTAGCTCGTAGCGTTAGCTCGTAGCGTCCTCTTAGTTGTTCTGTGGCCTGATCATCCAGGTGCTATCTCAGTGCAGCCAGGCCTTTAGTTGAATCCTGGATTTCAAAACAACAGTCCAGCGCTCCAATTGTGTTCACTTTTGCTTAATCCAAATCGCTGTTTCTCCATTCGTTCTGCAGCGGTCGTCAGACGAGATATTTTTGCCTTGAACCGACCATCTGACAGTCGATTCCTAAGATCAACAGACCCCTTCCATTAATCTTCAGACCGCAGGGGAAACTCCAGTCATGCATTCACAAGTCCCGCCTCCGAGCACTGTTCATTGGTCAAAACACTCGACACTTGCGCGACATGGACTATCACTCGACCTCCTATTGGCTACGACTCAACATAGCCAAGCTCTGCATCTTATGATTGGTCAGTCAAATTTGACCCGCCCCTCAAGTACAGTATCAGTCAGCAAAAGATAACTGTTTTTTTTAAACTTTCCAATAAATACTTCAGTCACAACAACATAAACATCTGCTCTCTCCCCATCCTGCTCCATAGATATTTAATATTTAAAAAGTGAATTTCTTATTAAACCAAAATCTAGTAGTGTAAATACATAGCCACTCCCTTTAAATAACTACTTAATCTTGTGGTTGTCTATTTTTTGACAAATTACATTATAAATGCCTGTAAAAATTATTTTAAAAATCAGCATGATATATTAGCCACTCGTTGGAACAGACTGTTATGAGAAATTATCTATTTATTTTGGATACAATTTGCACACGTTATTTGGAAGAAGAACTTATAAAGCGTTTAACAGCAAACATTTTTAAAAAATGAAATCCAATTTATTATTTAAATCCAGAACAGAACACACACACATCAAAACAGCAGAATATTGTCCTATTGCTTCAGAGCTGATATTTAGTTATATTGCAAACCCCTTTGCACAACAAAAGGAGAATTTAAAAAAAGCAACAAACATAACGTTTTCTGCCATGTTTCTTCATCTGTCCGTCCCCAAGAGAAAACACTTAAATGTTGACTTGACCATTGTAGCAACGGACTTAGTGCAGCACCTACCACAGTGAGGTATTTGTAATCTGAAGTCCGGGTTATTGACAGAAACAAACTAGTGGCAGTTGTAAGGCAAAGGGATGTTTGTAACTTTACCCTTAATGTCCATAGGCATTTTAGTTGGATTTGTGATTGACTTGTCACCTTACATATTGGTGCCACTTTTACATGCAGTCCATGGAATTATCAGGAAGTATTCCCATGGGTGGGGCCTTTCCTGGGAGACAGGACGGTGGAAGCATGGAGTTTGATGATGGGTCAACATTTTCACAGTCTTCCATTCGCTCTGCAGTGCCCTCCCAGTTTATGTGAAATCTTGTAACACGTGGATTGGAAGCCAAAATATTTCTCTGGAGCTTTAAAAGAGACACAAATAAATTAATATGATACCGCTACTGTGCGGTCTCATCACAATAAAAACATCAGTTATACCAACCTGTGTGTAGTCTGGCTTGATTGGTGGATTTTCTCGAAGCTCAGGGTCAGTATATTCGTTGTTAACATAATAACCAATACGGATAAACTCTTGTCCACGGTAAGTGCATGTGATGAGGACGACAGTGACACCAACTGCATCACTCTCTGGGATTAATCCGGTGTTTGGAGCATCAGCCTATTGTGAGATGAAATACCGTAAGTGCAAAAGAAGAAACTCTGTTGCGCATTGAAATCCAAGTTTGTGATATATATAAAAATGATTTAATATTGTCTAAGAAAAATCTCCAGTAATTTACTCTTCCAGTCTGTAAATGAAATTGACAATGAATCAGAACAACTGATCAGTGGTTCCCAACTTTTTTGTCTTGAGTATCGTCGTCTTTCACTTCAAGTCAATGGGCCACGCTCATTGGCACATGTTGCCAGTTTAGCTTTTAGCGGCTAAACTGTTAAGTGAAAAGTGAAGTTTTTGACAGTTTGATAATGATATTATCAACGGGACATTCTGACTCACAGTGTTACCATATTTTAAAAAGAAATGTATGGTCAGTGTGGGCAATACTAACTAAAATCTACATCTCATTATATTTTTGGGATTATCTCAATAACGATATTCAGAAGGTATTTTAACAATGCATAACAAATGTGCTAAAATGTTTCTGTAATAACGTGGTTGAGATCAAGCGCAAAACGTGAACGGACCATGAAATTAACCACAAAAGGACACTAGATGTTTCTGTTTCTTTCAGAGGTCAATTTTTAATAGCCATGTAGATCCTCAGTCGTCCAGGTAGGTCCCATTGCAAAAAAAATTTATTCGGTCAAGTGGACAAAAGTTTTTATATGTGAAGATGTTTTGCCTCTCATTCAAATAGCTTTCTAACAGTTTTATTTATAGGCGACATACTCAGTATCCTAATGTTGTATATAAAACCAACTATAGTAATGCCAATTTTTTATTTAATGGCCTCCCCTAATTTAGTTTAGGTGTATGTTTAACAATCTATTTGCTCATAAGTATGCATCATAAACATTGACTTTACTTTTATTATTGTAAAAAAAAAAAAAAAACACAAAAAAGACTTGGAAATACCTGGAAAACAAACATATGCCTCCCAGCGGGGACCGGGCCAACCAGCACAGAGTCAAGCACCTGGTCATACTCTTCACTTTCTGCTGAACCTACGTAGATAATCTTCCATTCCAGATCTGTAAAACAAAAAAGAAAGTAATGTCAATCATGTTAATAACAAGTGAATGCATTTATAAGGGATAGATGACAAACTCAGAGAAAAATTCACACAAACTACAGATTATTGGACATTTGCTTTAGAACTATTAACCATGTGACAGGAGACATAGGAGTAACAACAAAATCAAACGTTATTATCATAGCAAAAGAGCTTTGTAGCTTCTAAACCACAAGATGGCATCATTATCAGATTAGAAGAATGATAAAGTTAGCATAGGTTAGCTTTTAGCATTAAGTATACTAGAACTAGCGATAATGTGTACCTTCTGGGAGATCTTCCATACACTCAAAGGTTATTTCAAACTGAAATGGGTTTCCAAATGGACTCGGATTGTCCAAGACGGCCACATTTAACACTTGAACCTTCGCCATTGTCTTTGGAGCGGTAAAAAGTGGCTAGCTAAATCCAAAACAAATCCACACCAGAACCACGGTGGCCGTTTTAAAAGCAATTCTCCAACACAATAAACATTAAGCCAACTAAAACATGTAGCGTAAGTTAATGTAAATATTTAAATAACCCAATAGTTCAAAATAAGTTAACAACGCAGCAAATTGCCACTCTTTTAGACATAAAGATGTGTACATTTATCTACTCTCCCGCCGCTTTGACAGTTCAACCCAATTTTGTGTAAATAAATCTAGAAGGATTCCAAATACTGTTGTCGTGTTAAGTGCCGTGGCCATCTTGTGACTGCAAATTCTACTAGAGCTAACATAGAAATAGGGCCAGAAATGTAATTGATGGCTTATATACACACATAGTAGTAGTTTTGAAGTAATACAGAGAACCCTAGTTGTGTCTGTCACAGTTTTCACGTGATTATGAAAACGAACTTAACCTTAAAGGGGCATTATAGTTTGTCCATGATAGAGGCGTAGCACCAAATTCTGGGCCCCAGGTACAAACCTTCTCAGTAAGCCCCTGATACATAATATTGTACATTTATTTATCCCAGCAAATTTGGTCATTTGTTATTATTTGGTATTGTTATTTTTTTTATTCACTATTGCTAGAATATACACCTTATGGCTTCTGCATAGACTGGGAAGGTGATCAGCCTTCCATCTGTCCAGGACCTGTGTGTCTCCAGGACGCGGGGACGACCAGGTCGGATCAGAGCTGACCCTTCTCACCTGGACATGAACTACTTGAGCCCCTCCCCTCGGGCAGGAGGCTACGGTCCATCCAGATCAGAACTTCCCGCCACAAGAACAGTTTGTTTCCCTCTACCTTTGGACTCATGAACCCTTTATAACACCTGCCACTTTAACAATGACATAATAAAAGAGCTATTTGCACTGCCAATTTGCACTACTTTCTATCCAACCTGTATATTGCTGTATGTAGTCTAAGTCTATTTTATTTTATTTTTAATTTTATGCATGTCTCTTTTATTCACTGTTTTATGTTGCACCTTACATCAGAAAGTTCCTATGTTTGTGAAGTTTGATCACTGACAATGGCAATAAATCCGATTCTGATTCTGACTTAACAAAAGAAAATATAACATACACTGACCTTTAAATTTTGCTAATTGTAAACTACAATATTAATCTAAAACAGCTTAATAACAGAAACAGGTCCTTTGACTTTCTGTTCAAGACTGCACGCCCAACTCTTCGATGTGGTATTTCACCATCACAAGCAGCAGATTTATGTTTTTATTGTTAAAAAATATTTAGATGGCATTTTTTAACCCTATACATGTGACCTGCAGTCTGATGTTTTAAATAATAGCAAGTAAATACAAAGCAGTGGGTGGAGACATGGGATGGGTGAAAAGAAAAATTTTCAGAGCTCTTAAGCTGTAAATGCAGAACAGGTTGCGATCACATTCTAGAATTTGATGATACCATAACCTCAGATGGAGCAAGAGCCACTTTTTCCTATTGATAACATTGGACTTTCTCTCAGTGACTAGATCGAAGAACTTATTCTATTACAACAAAAAAATCTGCATTTCAAGACATTAATTTTGGCTGCCCACCATCTATATTAAAATGATTAGCTGATGGAACGTTTTGATGTCACATGAACACAACCTACACAGGATTACGACGTGGCAGCAGATGATGGGGGATATAATATTTCAATTCAATTTCCGATTCAATTCAGTACCTCAATACCCAAATCACAACAGCAGTTGCCTTGATGGGCAACAAATAGAGAAGCATCATAAATAAACTGAAATAAATAAAATAATAAAATGTTTGATTAAGTCTCCCTGCTAAAATGACTCCAGAATTACAGCTATCTTTATTGATACACTATATGTACTATCTGAATTAATGTTTTAATGAGCAAAACTTTAAAGTCTTATTCACAGTAGTATGACTGAATGTAAACAAATAAATAAATAAAATAAAAAAGTAAAAGTGCTTGAAAGATTGCTCGGGTTCAATAGAATTTTACAGTTAGAACATGGCTGCTGGACCGGGATGTCTGTTTCTATAGATTAACTATGACGATATTCTTCTAGCTGTATTTAACCTTTATATGTCCTACCCATGTTCCACCGCGCCGACACCGTGCTTTACGTCTGGCGTACGTGCTTGCGTGCATGGAAAAAAAGTCCAAGACAGATTTCAGTCGCCCTCCAGTGACGGTGTAAAAAACTGCACAGAAGAACAATGCACCTTTTCCTTTGAGCGCGTTGGCGTGGTCTGTATTTATAGCAAGTAAATAGTGATGAAATGAAATAATCTGTTTGTTTAAAGGTTTAGGCCTATTCAGACTGTTCAGACTATATTCCTACCACATTTTCACAGCATTCTCCTTTAATCTAAGTGGATACATCATGATTGATTTAATCTTAAAGTTACGAAACAAAGAATACTAGATCAGCCCTGATTTGTGGTTTTAAAAAAATCCCTTTCTAACTTGGTGAGAACGCGCACAAAAGATTCAGGCCAGACCGAAAAGCTGCCACCTGCTTCTCTCCATGGATATGTTACTGCCTTGCCTAGAATGTTCTACAATATAGCATTGAACGTATCCATCGGTATTCACTGCTTTTATTTCTCGAATTAGAACCTTAAAAAACGAGCATTATTTGTGAACGTGTCGCCACTTCACAGATATTACCTGTAACTTGGCCTAGACGTGTCTGCCTATTTGCCTTGATGGAGATAGTTTATTAAGTTTATTGCCATAGTGTGGAACATTTCAAGCAAAGCAATACCATATGGAGACCAGAAAAGGTAGTGCACCTTTAAGAAGTCTAACATAATAGTTTCAATATTAAAGCTGTATAAGATATAGTAGGCTGTTCAGTAGTCTTGTCTTCCATTTAGAAAGCTCAGTGGGTTTTACTACCATTTTCATCATCTGAGAGTATTATAGGCTAAGTCCAAAGATCAGACCTGTAAGGGCCTAATATTTTCTGTTCCCTTTGGGCTTAGGGACGGATTAGAGCCCAGTGGACCAGCTGGCAGTCCGATTCAAAAATGTGAAGAATGCTAATATCCTTTCTCATACTTGGCACTGAAACCTGTTGGAGGCGCTGTTCTTGCACGAACCTGTAATGTGTTGTCGTAAAGTCTGCACCACTGAGCAGCAGCAGGTTGCCAGGTAAACGCTCTTTAGGGAGAATAAACAGATGGTGTGTGAGGGCTTCATATCTTCTGCTGTTCTTGCATTCTTTTGTTTTCTTTTTTTGTTTTGTTTAGACAGAGACGTACAGTTCATTTAGTGACACCAGACATGAGTCATTTGTGAATTCACCGCAGCACAGCCCGTTTTGATAAGTTTTCAAGAGCAGCTGAAGAGTTTGATGTGCTTGACTGAGCCGTTCTTCTCCCGCCGCACACAAAGGACCTTCTGTCTGTGCTCGGTTGCAGGTAGATCACCGCGCTCAGGTAACACGAAACTGCGTCACGTGACCAATGGCGTTTTGAAGAGTAGGCTATTTGAAAAAAGAAAAAAAAACTGTTTTACATATTATACCAGCGGGAGGTAGAGCAGCTGAGGACACAGTCAAGTGCGCAAGGATCTGTTCAAGTCTCTCTCCGAGCGTATGATCTTTACATTTGGAGATGAGGTTGTGCTATTTGTGCGTTTTGCGTTTTAGTTGGAGAAGGTGAAGCGGAAGCGACATGGTTTTTCAGGAATCAACCCACTGGACGTTTCCCCTTTTGGCTCAATCAGCGGCGCTCAAGGGCTAAAAGGTGAGTGCACCTGTTGCGTTGTTATAATGGAATCACTTTGAATTCTGTTAAAACCTGAGCGTTTCTTCAAAATAGTTAGATTAATAACTGGCTATAAATTAAGATGATAAAGGTTAACATTATAGTCTACAATTAATCTAGAGATTCAGACTATTTGCACAGGTTTGCTATGGAAATATGTAAAATAACTTGGGGGTGGCCTTGGTTACTTTGGTGATTCAACATCAGGCTGTCTTATTCAGTCTGACTCACAATAAAAGACTAATATGTTTTGTTATTTTTTCTTCAGATGTTTCAAAGAATAGCTGTACACTCATTCAGCCTTCAAGATGTTTGTTGACTTTGAGATGAGGCCAAACTGATGCCTTCCCAGTGCCTTTCTGCCCCTCCTCGTGCCTCTGTAGTGGCAGGTAGAGATGGCAGCGTGTCCGGATGTGCTGCCCATACCGAGACTTGTGGTCGGGAGTGTAATACTGCTGCTGCTCAACAGCAATCCAGTGTGGGGTGAGTCACAAGCACATTATCTAGTTTTATTCTCAGTGTCTGACCGCGGCCACACTCACACGCACCACTGGACCCACCGATGAGAAATAAAAAGATTACATGGCATTCCTGAAAGCGATACATGCTGGGGCCAGTTACTTATCATGGAGGAATAAAAGAACAATGTGAACTGTATTGTAACAGTTTATCACAAATTACATTTTTAATATCAAACAACGGCTTAGCCCTTCTCTTTCCTCCGTCTAAAGCCCCTGTAGTTGTTATCAAGTTGTACTTTTGCCCTTGGATACTTTACTATGGCTCAAGTAAATCATTCACTTCAAACTCCTCACAGTGTGGTTTTAGTTTAATCAATAGCTCCCGAAATCTAGAAAGCCAAAGCTAAACAGAAACTTGAAACTTTGAATTAGTTTGTTTTGTCCATTTAGTTCAATCAGAAAAAAACAAACTATTTGTTTTTCAGATAAGTGAGTTCTTGAGTCAGCACTCTTCACTGTTAGCCTCTTGTGTTTTGTGATGCCACGGACTTATCACATGGTTGCTCAAGTTTTTGCAGTGTAACAAGTTACGATAAATATTGGTACTTGACACAATAAAGGGAACTACAAAAGAGTTTTTAGTTTTTAATTTTTTCTTAGAATGATGCTTGTCCAGGCAACACTGTTTTTATTATGTTATATTTCATTACAATAAAGATTTTGACAGTATTTTGACCACCTGTACATATACTATGGAGATAAATCATATCATATATATTCTAGTTCAGGTGTAAATGTTGTTTTTCCCTTTGTGCTTTAATGTTGAATGTATAAGTCTTACAATATTTATTTCCCTAAATTAGATTTAAATGTGATCTGATGTGGTTCACTTCACACTTAACTTTTTAACACTTAAAAATGATTTTCTTAAGCTTCATTATTTGAGTTATATTATCTTGCTATTAATGTGTTTTTTTGTTCAGGGAATTACACCTTGCTCACTTCTGAATCCAGCACAAATAGCACCGTGAGTAAATGTTTCACTTTTCCTCTATAGTTTTGATGGCTTATACTGCAGTGTAAATGAATTGTTGCTCTTTCAGGGACCCAACATAGCAGCCATTGTAGCCCCGACTGTGACGCTGGGACTTCTTGCCATAGTGCTGGGTGTTGTGGCATGGCTGCTCTGTGTGGTGAAGAAGAAAAGGCAGACTGAAGGTACTTACCAGCCCAGCGCAGAGGAACAGTCTGGAGCCAAAAGTGTCGTGGCTCCGGATGCACTGAAGCTTCCCAAAGAGGAGAGACTCATTTGACTTTTCACGGCACAATAAGTGGTTTGAGCTCTTCCTAAAGCTTATTGCAAAAAAGTGCCTGTTTGAGCCAACTGAAGAAGAGGTATTTATGTTCCACCTCATTTCAAGGTCTGAATGACTACTGTGTGTACTAAACAAAGCTGGACCTGCAAGCAACAAGCAAATGGAGATTTGAATGAAAACCTTTGTTGGTGCAAATGAACTAATTTCAGTATTTTGATAGCTAGATGTGATTTGCTTTTTTCTCTTTGTTTACCATGTGCCTGCACCTGTTTTCCAGCTCTGAAGACTCCTATAATTACCTCACATTCTTGAATAATTTACTACTGAGTCTAATGCATCTTATGATGTAAAATGTTGATTGTAGATAAGGACTTCATTTAAAATGAGGCCACACTGAATAATTGAAGATAAGCAATTGTTTACACTTCAAGTATTGTTTCCAGACATTTCTATTTGATAACGTTATTTTTCAGATTAGCGTTGCAGTGCCTATGCATTATCTAATCAAGTAAAATGTATGTCTATTTTAAATGTATTTATGCTTTATTTTAAATAAACAAGAAATATTATATTAAAGTATCTTCAAACTGTTTAGTGCTTAAAAGGAGCCATATATAGGTTTCATATTTATTTTATTTATATTTTATATTGTCCCATGAGTCTCAAAACACGCTTGTATGAAGCTTGTTCGATCATCATCAGTAGCTCAGAGGCTTGTTATCACTATATAAGCATACATTCATTTGGGTAAAACTTAAAGTGTCATTTAATAATGAATTGCATATCCATCATAAATAGCTATTTCCTCATGTATAGTGCGGTAACCACTTGTACAAAAAACACTCAGAAACACAAAGGCCTTCAAATCAGATTTAATGTTTCTCCAATAACAAGGCTTCACAGTTAAAATCACTTGCTTTTTGTTCGGCAAGGCAATGACAGGGCAAAGGATGTCAATGATCAGTGCGTTCACAACATACAAAAACACTACCACCAGATAACACTAACGTCTAACACTAGAGCAATAGTGATCTTGATGCTCCTCTTCGGTGTGCGATGAACCGTTCCATTTCATGATGACGGGGGTTGAAGACAGAGAGCGGGGCCAGCGTAATGAGATTTGGCAGCGGGGCTTGGATGATAAATTTAGGCGACCTCCTCCTCTCCTTCCTCCTCAAACTCGCCCTCCTCAGCGGTGGCGTCCTGGTACTGCTGGTACTCGGACACCAGGTCGTTCATGTTGCTCTCAGCCTCGGTGAACTCCATCTCGTCCATGCCCTCGCCCGTGTACCAGTGCAGGAAAGCCTTACGACGGAACATGGCGGTGAACTGCTCGGAGATGCGCTTGAACAGCTCCTGGATGGCTGTGCTGTTGCCAATGAAAGTAGCTGCCATTTTGAGACCACGTGGGGGGATGTCGCACACGGCGGTCTTCACGTTATTGGGGATCCACTCCACGAAGTAGCTGCTGTTCTTGTTCTGCACGTTCAACATCTGCTCGTCCACCTCTTTCATCGACATGCGGCCGCGGAAAACGGCCGCCACGGTGAGGTAGCGGCCGTGGCGTGGGTCGCAGGCCGCCATCATGTTCTTGGCGTCGAACATTTGCTGCGTGAGCTCGGGCACGGACAGGGAGCGGTACTGCTGGCTGCCCCTGCTGGTCAGTGGGGCGAACCCGGGCATGAAGAAGTGCAGACGAGGGAAGGGCACCATGTTGACGGCGAGCTTGCGGAGGTCGGCGTTCAGTTGCCCGGGGAAACGCAGGCAGGTGGTGACCCCGCTCATCGTGGCCGACACCAGGTGGTTGAGGTCTCCGTAGGTCGGGGTGGTGAGTTTGAGCGTGCGGAAGCAAATGTCATACAGAGCCTCATTGTCAATGCAGTAGGTTTCGTCAGTGTTTTCGACCAACTGGTGCACGGACAGAGTGGCATTGTAGGGCTCCACCACGGTGTCGGACACTTTGGGGGAAGGCACGACGCTGAAGGTGTTCATGATGCGGTCGGGGTACTCCTCGCGGATCTTGCTGATGAGGAGAGTGCCCATACCCGACCCGGTGCCGCCGCCCAGAGAGTGGGTGAGCTGGAAGCCCTGCAGGCAGTCGCAGCTCTCCGCCTCCTTCCGCACGACATCCAGGACAGAGTCTACAAGCTCAGCTCCTTCAGTGTAATGCCCCTTGGCCCAGTTGTTCCCAGCTCCACTTTGACCTGGTTAACAAGGATGAGACGATGGAGTGATATTAGTAAGCAGAAAAAACACAATTTACATCAGGGCTGCACCATATATTGCAAAAGTATCGCTATTGCAATTTTAGCTAACTAACTATATTGCAGTGACACCAAGGTTCTCTCTCTGACAGAAATGGCTGATTTTTATTCATGATTTTCTTTCTTGAAACTAAATTAGCTTTGATTTAGTCGGAGAATATATTTGTTTTAATATAACTGAAATTATTGTGTCAAAAAGTATATCCAAATATTGCAACCACAAATATTGTAACCACAGTTGTACGCATGTTTTCCCACAAGATCCTGTCAATCTACCAGTGAAATGTAAACTGTATCTCATTCTATTGTAATGCTGGATATTTGAATTCTGACACTTACCAAAGACAAAGTTGTCAGGTCTGAAGATCTGCCCAAATGGACCAGACCTGACTGAGTCCATGGTTCCGGGCTCCAGATCCACCAGGATGGCTCGGGGCACATACTTCCCACCTGAAATCACAACAGTGTAAAAAATTATGTGCATTCAACGAGCAGCAAAGCGATGGGAGATGGTCCGGGCCCTTTACCTGATGCCTCGTTGTAGTAGACGCTGATCCTGTCCAGCTGCAGGTCGCTGTCGCCGTGGTAAGTGCCGGTGGGATCGATGCCATGCTCATCACTGATCACCTCCCAGAACTGAGGAAGAGCAAAGAGGTGTGATCCAATACATGTTATTTCAGTGGCATTACCCAAAATACCAACAGTTTGGCACAATCTCAACAACGGCCTATTTTTATCCAGGCAAAGCTATCTAATCCCTCGGTTAAAAGCTGGGCGTAAAACACTCTTAGTCTGAAAAGTCTGAAGAGAAATCAAACCCTGTAATAGTCTGAAAGGTGAATGAGTTCATTGTAGAAATATGAGTGTTTGAAATGTGGATATAAAAAGTAATCAGGTCGTATCGTGTGTTATTTTTTTGTTTTTTTGCATGTGTGACGTAATGATGTAAAATCGCCGTGCAAAATGGGTGTGTGAGGCGTCTTTAATGGAAATAGGTCACATGGGTGTGGGGGAGGGGAGAGACAATTGCCTCGGTCTCAATAAGGTTACGTTTTCATTCATTCCTTCGAAAGTTACAGACAAGACTATGCCCTTATCTACGACGGAGTATAAGGGCCAACTGAAAAAAAAAAATGCTGACATTACGAGAATAAACTCGTAACATTTCGACATTAAACTCGTAATTGTATGACTTTTTCTGGCTTCGACTTTATTCTCATACATTTACGAGATTAAAAGTCGTAATATTACGAGAATAAAGTCGTAATATTACGACTTTTAATCTCTTAATATTACGAGATTAAAAGTCGTAATATTACGAGAATAAAGTCGTAATATTACGAGATTAAAAGTCGTAATATTACGACTTTTAATCTCGTAATATTACGAAAAAGAAGCTATTTCTTCCAAATCTGTTTGGTTCTTCCGACGAAACAAACCCAAACGTCTGCATTGTCGCTTCAAAGTCCTTAAACTAATGATAATGTGGTGATGCTGTGCTAAAAGACACAGTATTTCTTCGTGTGTAAAACCCTAGTTCAAAGTATAACCGCACAAAATGCTCCATATCTCCATAACACAGGTACTGGCTTCATACACATTTTCGACTGTATTCTCGTAATATTACGACTTTTAATCTCGTAATATTACAATTTTTAATCTCGTAATATTACGACTTTTTATCTCGTAATATTACGACTTTATTCTCGTAATATTACAATTTTTAATCTCGTAATATTACGACTTTATTCTCGTAATATTACGACTTTTTTCTCGTAATATTACGACTTTATTCTCGTAAATGTATGAGAATAAAGTCGAATCCAGAAAAAGTCATACAATTACGAGTTTAATGTCGAAATTTTACGAGTTTATTCTCGTAATGTCCGCATTTTTATTTTTTTCCCCCAAATGGCCCTTATACTCCGTCGTACTTATCTCAACGTGCAATGAGCAAAATATTAAATAATCATCAACGTTTTCACGACTGGATGATGACGACGATGATGCACGCATTTGTTTGTTACGTAACTATGCAAATTGACGTGGGCTGCACAAGTTTGGCAAATTTTAAAATACGCACGTTTGCATCTTAGGTTCGTTTCCTGCGGGATAAACTAAAAATTTGGTTCCTTTTAGAAAAAAAAAAAAAAAAAAAGAAAGAAAAATAACTTCGATGATGCGTTTGCACGACTTCGACATGAAAGCCGGTGCTGCACGCCTCTGCACAATCACGTCCCTTTAAACGACACAAAACGCACAAAAACATGAAATACCTTGGCTCCGATCTGGTTTCCGCACTGGCCGGCTTGCAAATGCACAATCTCGCGCATTTTGGACGCAGTCACGGGCGAACAGGACAGAGAGGCTCGTGCAGCTGGTGATGGGGGATGAGAGTCACTGGATGATGGCTGCTGCTCCTCGCGGTGGTGGATGGGTCCGGGATTTTCTCTTGCGCCGCCTCTCGCTCCGTTTACTTGGCTGAAGAAGCGGTGGCGCTACTTGACGTCATCGCCATGGCAACCAGAGAGCGGAGGAGAGAGAGAGGGACCACGCGAGGTGCGTCTGGAGGGAGGAGGGTGTCGTTTATAGGGCATCACCAAGGTACTCTGTGTACTTACAGCGCAGGATCCACACCCGAGGCTTTATAAACACAACAATTAGCACCAGAAGAGTATGTTGTAGTAGAAATTAAAGAAATGTTGCCTGGGATCTAGAATACACACTTCTTCAGTTCTTTACAAAGAGTATTGATCTGTATACAAACACAGAGAGATATTTCTGAACTTTTAAGAAAAAAGTACGGAATTACATTATGTTTAATCCCTATAGTTAAAATATCATTGAAGCAACTACAATTATTGAACTGGTTTATACATTACTGGCTTGCTGGGCTTTTAATATCTGAGCCTATATCTCTGGAATGTAATCAGTCTGAATCAGAATAAGTTTTATTGCCATTGTCAGGGAACACAATTCATAAAGTAGTGATTTGCTTCGGTGATAGATGCAACATAAAACATTGTGTAATAATAATAGTCAAATATAAACTATGACAAAATAAGGTGAATACGGTATCCAAACAAAAACAAACATTTGACTAAGTACTTTTTAAATGTGTCTGGAGATATCCACACATGACGTGCATAAGAACATTGATATACTTTCAACATCTTCCTACTCCCTTCACACACATTGTTGTAATGATTGTTAGGGATGGGGGCTACTGACAAAATAAATATTTCAAAACTTTTTGGAGTGTCCTGATACAGATATTCAGACAATGTCATGGCAATTCAACAGAAATATGTTAAAACATGTCTTTACGTGAATTGGTTTACTTATTAGACAATCGTGAAATAAGATGAATCACAAAAGTGCAGACATATGACCATACCCTCAGCTGAATTTTTTTCTTTTTAATCAGCTCTTTTTGCAGCATTTTTACTTTAGTTGATTTTCAAATTTTGCACATCTTAAAAACAATATTCACAAAATGATCTATATTTCGATATATTGCCAACCTTATCTTAAGTTATCAGATCACTTTCATATTTTTTGGAAGGTTATTATGAAAAAGTAAGTGCTCAGGGCATACTATAAGATATGAACTTTGGTCCATCACATCATGCATTCTAGAAATATATGTGTTACTTTTTTCTTTCTTTTAACTTTATACAGCGTTTTCCAGTATGACATTACAAGATCAATGCACTAGCTACACTTTTATTACTATTCAGTGACTGTTTTCTGATGCGTAGTTTGTTCAAATTGGTTAATTAAGCCCACTTAAAGGTTCAAATCTCTTAGATTTCATTACATGTGGAATGTGGTGCTGATAAGTGGGCCATCTCCTGCCAGCATTCAGATCTAGACTCCTGACTAATCTATATTTATCCTCTGCACACCCACTTTTTGCAGCTGTTTTTTAGCAGCTGCTATTTTGAGTTATTTCAGTTTTCTACATGTGTATATGACTAAGATGACTAAGTAAGCACAGTACACACACATCTCAGAACATTTTTTGTTGAAGAGTCAGAGTCATCACAGCATAACCACATCTATTAAACAGATTATTAAATGGGTGAAATATAATGGAGGATCTTTAAGTGTAATTAGGCTTGTCAATTGGGTAACTGTCATAAACTTGTTTTGCTGGTTTGGAGGATCAACAGACAGAAGTGTGCTGAAATCTACCACAATGGCCTTCACTAAACAGAACACACGTCTTATTGTATTCTGTTTAGTATTATTTAAATCAGTTTCAGATTACAACTTTGGCTTTACTTTTAGTTTAGGTCGTATAGTGTGAGCGGTGCATCCTCGTCACTGTCCTGACCGATTGCATTCCAAACATACTGCCAGTTTACAACAGGTTTAAAGTTATCTACCAACTGGCCAATGAGCATTTATTTCCTGTTTCCCAGTCTGGGCTCATGTAGTGTTGTCACAGTTCTGCATGCGTCGCTCTCACAGAAGACATGCCCAGGGAACACTTCACAACAGAAACAATAGGACAGCTGTGAGGAAACAGGCTGATGAATGAGCGCTAGGACTTGAGCGACTTTACATGTGTTTGTTTGGCTTTGTTTTGGATCATGTCACTTCCAGAGGAGGACCTTACTTGTCCTGTGTGCTGTGACATCTTCACTGACCCGGTGCTGTTGTCATGCAGCCACAGCTTCTGCAGGACCTGCCTCAGACGCTGCTGGGACACGGGTATGCGAGAATGCCCTGTGTGCCGCAAGAAGGCACCCAAAACCTGCCCTCCTTCGAATCTGGCTCTGAGGAACGTCTGTGAAGCTGTGGTTGAAGCGAAGAGGAAATCTATTGTGGTGGAAGATCTAAACAGTTGTTGTCTGCACGGGGAGAAGTTGAAACTGTTTTGCCTGGTGGACAAACAGCCTATTTGTGTTGTGTGCCAGTCTTCGAAACTTCACAAAACTCATGATTGCTCGCCCATAGAGGAAGCAGTGCTGGAATGCAAGGTAAGGAATAGCAACATAACTTTTGCACTGTAAAGAAGTGTTTAACTATACTGTGTAAGGTAACACCTAATGGTAGAATGCTGCTCCACTAGTCGCTACCACACCTCTTTTTAGGTAATGCTAAAATGACTTTATGTTGTTCTATAATGCTATGTTGTTTCTTTGTCAGGATGAACTTGCCATATCCCTCAAAAACCTACAAGACAAATTGGAAGAGCTCAAACGGATTCATAGGACGTCTGCAGACTTGTTTGCATACATCAAGGTAACAACTGATTAAACTATCATGAAACTAAAAACAGTTTACTTCAAACATCGATTTATAATTCTAGAGTCAGTCCACGGATACCCAGAAAGTTATCAAAAGACAATTTGAAGAGCTGCATCAAATCTTAAATCAGGAAGAAAGTGCCAGATTAGCGGCGGTGAAAAAAGAGGAACAAGAAAAGATTGCAAGAATGAAGGACAAAACTAAAGAGCTGTCAGCTGAAGTGCTCTGTCTCGCAGAAACAATCGCCCTGATACAGCAGGAGCTGAAAGAAGAGGATATGCTGTTGCTAAAGGTAAATATGCACCAGTTCATTTAAGTAGTTTGTTTTCAATGTTTTGTGCACAATTTCACTCATCTGAATTATATCTGTTGTGTTTTTCAGAATTTTAAAGAAACACATGACAGGTAAGCAATGGCGATAGTTATTTAACATTTGGTGTGCGAAACTGTGTTGGTACTTTGATAGTATTTAAAGTAACAGTTGTGGGGGTGCCACATGACTTTCATGATTCCATTGAAATAGAAACATGAAAAGAGACTTAAGGAGACAGACAGGTTTTATGCCATACTGTGGAACCTTAAATATAGAGGAACAAGATTTCATATGAAAACAAGCAGGAAGAGGAAGAGAGATGTCACTTTTACGACATTTTTAGTGAAATAAAAACATCCACAATTCTTTTTTTAGGCCCGAGCCCCTACAGGGCGTAGGGCCTATTGCTTTCGCAACGATGCCGAAGGCATCGTTGCAACTGTCTCGCCAAACTTTCGCGCGCAGCGCGAAAGTTTGGCAGCCTAGTCGGTTCTATGGTCGGACAGTGAAATAGCCCATGCCGAAGGCATGGGACCTGCATATTTACTCCTGCTATGTGAAAGAACCTTTTCAACTGTCTTGGCGAACTTTGCGCGCAGCGCGAAAGTTCGCCCCCTCCAACGCCCCAAACATTGACAGTGAACTGTCCCACACCCCTGGCATCAAGCCCTGCTCAGTAACCATACTTGTTCCTGCTAAAATACATGGAAACCCATGGGGAGCCCATGGGGCCCGACTCAGAGGTCAATGACGAGCGCGTAGCGCTCGTAATCCAAATTTGACCCCATGGTGACCTGGGGAACGGTCAGAGCTTTCAAAAAACGTATAATATGTCGTTCTCAGTAAAACGGATATATTGTTTTTGCTAAAAATATTATTATTAGGCCCGAGCCCCTACAGGGCGTAGGGCCTATTAGCAACGATGCCGAAGGCATCGTTGCAACTGTCTCGCCAAACTTTCGCGCGCAGCGCGGAAGTTTGGCAGCCTAGTCGGTTCTATGGTCGGACAGTGAAATAGCCCATGCCGAAGGCATGGGACCTGCATATTTACTCCTGCTATGCGAAAGAACCCTATCAACTGTCTTGGCGAACTTTTTGGCGGCGCGCGCGAAAGTTCGCCCCCCAGCGCCCCAAACATTGACAGTGAACTGTCCCACACCCCTGGCATCAAGCCCCACTCAGTAACCATACTTGTTCCTGCTAAAATACATGGAAACCAATGGGGAGCCCATGGGGGCCCGACTTCGGAGGTGAATGACGAGCGTGGCGCTCGTAATCCAAATTTGACCCCATGGCGACCTGGGGAACGGTCAGAGCTTTCAAAAAACGTATAATATGTCGTTCTCAGTAAAACGGATATATTGTTTTTGCTAAAAATATTATTATTTTTTTTATTTTTTTTTTTATTTTTTTTTCTTTCTTCTGCGCTTTAAGCTCTAATTTGACCCCCTGAACATGCTCAAAAACTCACCAAACTTTGCCCAAAATTCAGAATCGGCGAAAAATTTAGTTTTTTATAGGTGTCATGTTTGGGGAAAAAATAATGGCGCGACAGCGCCACCTACAAAAGTCAAAATACATTGCGCCTATGGGAGGCGTCCCGACGTCAACTTTGTCGTACAGCCACGAAATTCGGAACACGCATTCCTCTCCTGAGGACGAAAAAAAAAAATTATTATGGCCACGCCCCCTGACTCACCGTATAGCCGCCATATTGGATTTAAAGTTCCGAAACGCTGAGTCAGCGTTTTTGCTCACCTCGAACTTGAACGAACTCCTCCTAGGGCGTTTCGCCCACCGCGCTCAAAATCGCTGCACATGCTCTAGACAAGTGGGGCATCTAAAGTTATCCAATTCGTTCAAATAACTTTTACGCTTTTTGTTCGCCGCAGCCCCAAAGTTGACCGACGATTTTTGTAATTCTCAATTTTTAAAAAATGCTCCCGTTTTGGCAAAACAAGTCCGATTATGACGAAATTTTAATAGGTTGTTTAACTTTCTTGCCTGGACCTACTTTAGGTGGAATTTTTTCATTTGGCTCGATAGCGCCACCTACAGAGTGAAAAACCTTTTTGTATGGGGAGCAAAAAATTTACTTTTTTAGAATTTTTTTAAATTTTGCACAAAATTCCATTTTGGCCTACCGATCAAAAAAGCCAATCAGACCCATGTCATATTTTGTACGGCGAAGCCGTACCAATGACCGAAACATCCCATGTTATTCCTATGGGAAAATCGAAAATTGTCTCAAATTTAGATATTTTTTGACTACGCATTTTAACGAACTCCTCCTCGGGCGCAAGCCCGATCGACCTGAAATTTGGTGCACATCTTCCTGAGGAGTGGGGCACTAAAAGTTATCCAAATTATCAGGATAGGTATTACGGTCTCCGTGCGGCGAAGCCGCACATTTCGCAAACATTTTACAAAACACAGAAAAACCCCATGTTATTCCTATGGGAAAATCTCAAAGTCGCTCAAATTAAACTTTGTACTTTAACGCACTCCTCCTCGGGCGCAAGCCCGACCAACCTGAAATTTGGTGAACATCTTCCTGAGGACTGTGACATCAAAAGTTATCCAAATTATTGACATAACTATTATTGTCTCCGTGTGGCAAAGCCACAAATATTGCCCAAACCTGAACATATGACACAAACATCCCATGTTATTCCTATGGGGACAATGCAAAATCACTCAAATGAAACCTCGTACTTTAATGAACTCCTCCTTGGGTGTAAGCCCGATCAAGGTGAAATTTGGTGAAAATCATCTTGAGGAGTGTGACACCAAAAGTTATCCATATTTTTGGGACAGGTGTCACGGCCTATGTGCGGCGAAGCCGCAAACTCGACTGAGAATTTTGCTCATTCATAATTACGATGAAGCTGACGTTCTATGTAATTCATGATAAAGCCCCTAAAATAGAAACACTGAGGGCGCGTCAGCGCCATCCTTACTAGGCGCTAGGCTAGCGGAGTACGAGCGCGGCCCGCGAGGGGTCGCTCTGATGCCGCTATGCTTTAATTAGGCCCGAGCCTCACAGGGCGTAGGGCCTGATAAAGCGCAACGATGCCGAAGGCATCGCTAGAATGCCGCCAAACTTTACGCCAAGAGCGAAAGTTTGGCAGCCTAGTCGGTTCTATGGTCGGACAGTGAAATAGCCCATGCCGAAGGCATGGGACCTGCATATTTACTTCTGCTATGCTAAACAACCCTTTCAACTGTCTTGGCGAACTTTTCGCAAGAGCGAAAGTTCGGCCCTCCAACGCCCCAAACATTGACAGTGAACTGTCCCACACCCCTGGCATCAAGCCCCACTCACCAGCCATACTTGTTCCTGCTAAAATACATGGAAACCAATGGGGAGCCCATGGGGGCCCGACTTCGGAGGTGAATGACGAGCGCCGTAGCGCTTCGTGTAATCCACATTTGACCCCATGGCGACCTGCGCAAGGGTCAGAGCTTTCAAAAAACGTATAATATGTTGTTCCCAGTAAAACGGATATATTGTTTTTGCTAAAAATATTATTATTATTTTTTTTATTTTTATTTTTCTTTTTTTTTCTGCACTTTGAGCTCTAATTTGACCCCCTGAACATGCTCAAAAACTCACCAAATTTTGCCCAAAATTCAGAATCGGCGAAAAATTTTGTTTTTTATAGGTGTCATGTTTGGGGAATAATGGCGCGCGACAGCGCCACCTACAAAAGTCAAAATACATTGGCGCCTATGGGAGGCGTCCCGACGTCAACATTGTCGTACAGCCACAAAATTTGGAACACGCATTCCTCTCCTGAGGACAACAAAAAAATATTATTCTGGCCACGCCCCCTGACTCACCATATAGCCGCCATATTGGATTTAAACTTCCGAAACGCTGAGTCAGCGTTTTCGCTCACGTCGAACTTGAACGAACTCCTCCTAGGGCGTTTCGCCCACGGCGCTCAAAATCGCTGTACATGCTCTACACAAGTGGGGCATCTAAAGTTATCCAATTTGTTAAAATAACTTTAACGGTTTTTGTGCGGTGCAGCCCCAAAGTTGACCGACGATTTTTTTCATTCTCAAAATTTAAAAAATGCTCCCGTTTTGGCAAAACGACTCCGATTATAACAAAATTTTAATACGTTGTTTAACTTTCTTGCCTCGACCTACTTTAGGTGGAATTTTTTCATTTGGCGCGATAGCACCCCCTACAGAGTGAAAAAACTTTTTGTATGGGGAGCAAAAAAATTACTTTTTTAGAATTTTTTGAAATTTTGCAGAAAATTCCATTTTGGCCTACCGATCAAAAAAGCCAATCAGACCCATGTCATATTTTGTACGGCGAAGCCGCACTAATTACCTAAACAGCCCATGTTATTCCTATGGGAAAATCGAAAACTGTCTCATTTTTTGACTACGCATTTTAACGAACTCCTCCTCGGGCGCATGCCCGACCGACCTGACATTTGGTGGACAGCTTCCTGAGGAGTGGGGCACCAAAAGTTATCCAAATTATCAGGATAGGTCTTACGGTCTCCGTGCGGCAAAGCCGCACATTTCGCAAACATTTTACAAAAGACAGAAAAACCCCATGTTATTCCTATGGGAAAATCGCAAAATCTCTCAAATTTAACTTTGTACTTTAACGAACTCCTCCTCGGGCGTAAGCCCGATCAATCCCAAACTTGGTGACAATCATCCTGAGGAGTGGGGCACCAAAAGTTATCCAAATTATCAAGATAGGTATTACGGTCTCTGCGCGGCGAAGCCGCGAATTTTGCCAACATTTTAAAAAAGACAGAAAAACCCCATGTTATTCCTATGGGAAAATCGCAAAATCTCTCAAATTTAACTTTGTACTTTAACGAACTCCTCCTCGGGCGTAAGCCCGATCAATCCCAAACTTGGTGACAATCATCCTGAGGAGTGGGGCACCAAAAGTTATCCAAATTATCAAGATAGGTATTACGGTCTCTGCGCGGCGAAGCCGCGAATTTTGCCAACATTTTAAAAAAGACAGAAAAACCCCATGTTATTCCTATGGGAAAATCGCAAAATCTCTCAAATTTAACTTTGTACTTTAACGCACTCCTCCTCGGGCGCAAGCCCGATCAACCTAAAATTTGGTGAACATCTTCCTGAGGACTGGGGCACCAAAAGTTATCCAAATTACTAGGATAAGTATTACGGTCTCTGTGCGGCGAAGCCGCGAAAACTGCCCAAACTTCAACAAATGACAGAAACATCCCATGTTATTCCTATGGGGACAATGCAAAATCACTCAAATGAAACTTTGCAGAACTCCTCCTCGGGCGTAAGCCCGATCAACCTGAAATTTGGTGGACATCTTCCTGAGGAGTGTGACACCAAAAGTTATCCAAATCTTCGGGACAAGTGTTATGGTCTCTGTGCGGCGAAGCCGCAAATTGACTGAGAATTTTGCTCATTCATAATACGATGAAGCTGACGTTCTATGTCATTCATGCTAAAGCTCCTAAAATAGAAACACTGAGGGCGCGTCAGCGCCACCCTTACTGGGCGCTAGGCTAGCGGAGTACGAGCGCGGCCCGCGAGGGCCGTTCGATGCCGCTTGCGGCTTTAATTGGCCCGAGCCAGTAAACTGGCTAGGGACATTGTTCTTCGTCCGTTTATTGCTTATTCTTATTATACTTGTCGTTTTCATACTCTTCGCGCCCCTTTTTGACCCAGTAAACATGCACGAAAAGTCTTCAATGGGGGTATAGTCGCGATCGGCCCGGAAAAAAATTTCGTATTTCGTGCGTCTCGAGAGCATCCGACCCGAACCGAACGAACAGCACCGGCCCGAATCGGACCCCTATGGGAAATGGGACGAGCAAATTTTGCCCGACGCGCACGAAACTCGGAGCAGTGATAGAGAACAGTGAACCGAGCAAAACATGACATTGGAGCGCGGCCCTCGGACCAAGCGCACGGCGGCCATATTGGACCGAAGTCGCCACGCCAGTTTGACTTTTTTTTTTTGAGCTCCGATGAGTCCTACAGTTTTGGCCCGACATGGGTCTGGCATATACGTAGACGATCTACACGGATTGAAATTCAATAGTTATCCACTTTAATTCGGATATCTCAAATGGTCTCGCCGTGGCTCGCCATCGAAGAACGCCTTCGTTTCCTGTTTTTACGATCGCATGTCACGGCTACACGCTTGGACTGAGAGAGCTGTAATTTCAGTCACGAGTGCGTAATTATGATCTGAATGTAATGCATTAATAAAAATAAATAAAAAGTACTCGCTAGCGCCCCCTACCTATTAAGTCAAACATCGACTTTGTCCGATTTGGACGAAACTTGGGGAATATGTCCAGTGCAGGGCGCCATGAAAAAAACTGAATTAGTGATATGGTGCATTTATCACCGTTGGCCACCAGGGGCGCAAAGAGTGCTCACCAAATCATTTCAATAGCTCCTGCACGCACATGCATACTCCGATCGACATGAAATTTGAAACACTCGTAAACGTAAAGCTGCTTAATCCATTTATATGCGCACAATAACAATCAACCCTACGGCGCCACCTGTAGGAGCGCACTAAATTACAATGGGGAGAAAAACAATTACTTTGACTTTTATTAGTGAAAATTTGCAGACAATTCCTAGACGGCCTCCTGATCAGAAAAGCCAATGAGACCCATGGCCTATTTTTCACACTTTTGCCTCTAGAGGCCTCCAGAGCTCCTATTCATTGTCTATGGGACTCAGACTGTTTTCACACAAGGCTGCAATAAAAAACAACTAAAACCTGCAGGACAGCCACCAAACTCAATACAGTGACTCCTTTTAAGGGACATTAATGGGTCATAACCGTATTTTTCCTGAAACTAATAAACAGCCTCTACAGCGCCACCTTTTGGGTGAGGCCTATGGAGAGGGAGACACATTTACTTTGGAGGAGGCCCATAAAATTTGGCAGAGTGATAGTACACATAAAAGCACCCTAAAACATAATTGGTGCTCAGTCGTCAGACCAACAGCATGGCGGCCATATTGATTTTTATTTCACACGCCACTTTAACTTCTTATTTTCCATTGAGAACTTGTCCTAGGGTTTTGGGCCTAGATCAGTCTAACATACATTTTCCTGATCAGGACGCATTGAAATTCAAGAAAAAACCAACTTTTGGAGATATCTCGTAGGGTTTGCGCGTGACTTCCTGTCAAATATCGCCATCATTTCCTGTTTTTGTGCTTATCCCTCAGAGGCACTTGGACTGTGCCTACAGAGCCCAAATTGCCACCAATGATGGAAAATTGAATATTACACAAAATTGACCAGGGAGCACAGGACCACTAATAACTATAGCGCCCCCTACAGTTCACTTAAAAGTGTCCAGATTGTCCGATTGACACCAAATTTGGGGACATGATTCTTTGCTATATAAGATGCAAAAAAGTCAATGAGACCCATGGCCTATTTTTCACACTTTTGCCTCTAGAGGCCTCCAGAGCTCCCATTCATTGTCTATGGGACTCAGACTGTTTTCACACAAGGCTGCAATAAAAAACAACTAAAACCTGCAGGACAGCCACCAAACTCAATACAGTGACTCCTTTTAAGAGAAATTAATGGGTCATAACCGTATTTTTCCTGAAACTAATAAACAGCCTCTACAGCGCCACCTTTTGGGTGAGGCCTATGGAGAGGGACACATTTACTTTGGAGGAGGCCCATAAAATTTGGCAGAGTGATAGTACACATAAAAAGCACCCTAAAACATAATTGGTGCTCAGTCGTCAGACCAACAGCATGGCGGCCATATTGATTTTTATTTCACACGCCACTTTAACTTCTTATTTTCCATTGAGAACTTGTCCTAGGGTTTTGGGCCTAGATCAGTCTAACATACATTTTCCTGATCAGGACGCATTGAAATTCAAGAAAAAACCAACTTTTGGAGATATCTCGTAGGGTTTGCGCGTGACTTCCTGTCAAATATCGCCATCATTTCCTGTTTTTGTGCTTATCCCTCAGAGGCACTTGGACTGTGCCTACAGAGCCCAAATTGCCACCAATGATGGAAAATTGAATATTACACAAAATTGACCAGGGAGCACAGGACCACTAATAACTATAGCGCCCCCTACAGTTCACTTAAAAGTGTCCAGATTGTCCGATTGACACCAAATTTTGGGACATGATTCTTGGCTATATAAGATGCAAAAAAGTCAATGGGACCCATGGTCTATTTTTCACAGTTTTGCCTCTAGAGGCCTCCAGAGCTCCCATTCATTGTCTATGGGACTCAGACTGTCTTCACACAAGGCTGCAATAAAAAACAACTAAAACCTGCAGGACAGCCACCAAACTCAATACAGTGACTCCTTTTAAGAGACATTAATGGGTCATAACCGTATTTTTCCTGAAACTAATAAACAGCCTCTACAGCGCCACCTTTTGGGTGAGGCCTATGGAGAGGGAGACGCATTTACTTTGGAGGAGGCCCATACAATTTGGCACAGTGATAGTACACATAAAAAGCACCCTAAAACATAATTGGTGCTCAGTCATAAAACCAACGAGAAGGCGGCCATATTGATTTTTATTTTAAACGCTACTTTAAGTTTTCGTTTTCCATTGAGAACTTGTCCTAGGGTTTTGGGCCTAGATCAGTCTTACATACACGCTCCTGATCAGGACGCATTGAAATTTTATAATAAACCACATTTTTGGCCTGTCTCATTCGGTTTAGTCATGACTTCCTGTCAGAATTCGCCTTCATTTCCTGTATCTTAAACTTCTTCTCCAAGCCACAGGCATTGCCGTACAGAGCACAAACTGTAACCACAGATGCCGAATCAAATATTAAACAGAACAGACTCAGGAGCACATGAGCACTTTTCACTATAGCGCCCCCTGCTGGTCATGTAAAAGTACCAAAATTATCGGTTTTCCACGAAATCTTGGAATCTGATTTTAAGTGTCAAAAGCTGCAAATAAGTCAATTACATCGATGTCCTATTTTGGATCGTTTGTTCTGGGGGCCACGCATATTCCTCATGCATTTCCTATGAGACATGTCATAAGTCTATGGAGAGGCCAAAATTATTTAGAGCAAAGTCAGTGAAACTCGGCAGACGCATTATTTAGAGCATTCCGATAGAAAAAGTCAATTACATCGAAGTCAGGTTTTGAGCGGATTTGCCACTTCTGGAGAGCAGTGCCCGCCAATGCACTCCTATAGGGACGCCACCCGGTGTGAGTGGGGGGAGGGGGGATCACGGAGGCCCGAGTGACGCTCAGAGGAGGAGGACGGGACACCGGGGCGGTTTGGGACCGGCCGAGGCCGCGTGGGAAGGCGGTCGCGTGCGGGGCGAGGGCCACCATCGCCGCTTTGCGGCTTTAATTGGCCCGAGCCAGTAAACTGGCAAGGGACATTGTTCTTCGTCCGTTTATTGCTTATTCTTTTTATTTCGTCCGTTTTCTTACTCTTCGCGGCCCTTTTTGACCCAGTAAACATGCACGAAAAGTCTTCAATGGGGGTATAGTCGCGATCGGCCCGGAAAAAAATTTCGTATTTCGTGCGTCTCGAGAGCGTCCGACCCGAACCGAACGAGCAGCACCGGCCCGAATCGGACCCCTATGGGAAATGGGACGAGCAAATTTTGCCCGACGCGCACGAAACTCGGAGCAGTGATAGAGAACAGTGACCCGAGCAAAACATGACATTGGAGCGCGGCCCTCGGACCAAGCGCACGGCGGCCATATTGGACCGAAGTCGCCACGCCAGTTTGACTTTTTTTTTTTGAGCTCCGATGAGTCCTAGGGTTTTGGTCCGACATGGGTCTGGCATACACGTAGTCGATCTACACGGATTGAAATTCAATAGTTATCCACTTTTTTTACGATATCTCAAATGGTCTCGCCGTGGCTCGCCATCGAAGAACGCCTTCGTTTCCTGTTTTTACGATCGCATGTCACGGCTACACGCTTGGACTGAGAGAGCTGTAATTTCAGTCACGAGTGCGTAATTATGATCTGAATGTAATGCATTAATAAAAATAAATAAAAAGTACTCGCTAGCGCCCCCTACCTATTAAGTCAAACATCGACTTTGTCCGATTTGGACGAAACTTGGGGAATATGTCCAGTGCAGGGCGCCATGAAAAAAACTGAATTAGTGATATGGTGCATTTATCACCGTTGGCCACCAGGGGCGCAAAGAGTGCTCACCAAATCATTTCAATAGCTCCTGCACGCACATGCATACTCCGATCGACATGAAATTTGAAACACTCGTAAACGTAAAGCTGCTTAATCCATTTATATGCGCACAATAACAATCAACCCTACGGCGCCACCTGTAGGAGCGCACTAAATTACAATGGGGAGAAAAACAATTACTTTGACTTTTATTAGTGAAAATTTGCAGACAATTCCTAGACGGCCTCCTGATCAGAAAAGCCAATGAGACCCATAGCCTATTTTTCACACTTTTGCCTCTAGAGGCCTCCAGAGCTCCTATTCATTGTCTATGGGACTCAGACTGTTTTCACACAAGGCTGCAATAAAAACAACTAAAACCTGCAGGACAGCCACCAAACTCAATATAGTGACTCCTTTTAAGAGACATTAATGGGTCATAACCGTATGTTTACTGAAAGCAATAAACAGCCTCTACAGCGCCACCTTTTGGGTGAGGCCTATGGAGAGGGAGACACATTTACTTTGGAGGAGGCCCATAAAATTTGGCAGAGTGATAGTACACATAAAAAGCACCCTAAAACATAATTGGTGCTCAGTCGTCAGACCAACAGCATGGCGGCCATATTGATTTTTATTTCACACGCCACTTTAACTTCTTATTTTCCATTGAGAACTTGTCCTAGGGTTTTGGGCCTAGATCAGTCTAACATACATTTTCCTGATCAGGACGCATTGAAATTCAATAAAAACCAGTTTTTGGAGATATCTCTTAGGGTTTGCGCGTGACTTCCTTTCAAATATCGCCATCATTTCCTGTTTTTGTGCTTATCCCTCAGAGGCACTTGGACTGTGCCTACAGAGCCCAAATTGCCACCAATGATGGAAAATTGAATATTACACAAAATTGACCAGGGAGCACAGGACCACTAATAACTATAGCGCCCCCTACAGTTCACTTAAAAGTGTCCAGATTGTCCGATTGACACCAAATTTGGGGACATGATTCTTTGCTATATAAGATGCAAAAAAGTCAATGAGACCCATGGCCTATTTTTCACACTTTTGCCTCTAGAGGCCTCCAGAGCTCCCATTCATTGTCTATGGGACTCAGACTGTTTTCACACAAGGCTGCAATAAAAAACAACTAAAACCTGCAGGACAGCCACCAAACTCAATACAGTGACTCCTTTTAAGAGAAATTAATGGGTCATAACCGTATTTTTCCTGAAACTAATAAACAGCCTCTACAGCGCCACCTTTTGGGTGAGGCCTATGGAGAGGGACACGCATTTACTTTGGAGGAGGCCCATAAAATTTGGCAGAGTGATAGTACACATAAAAAGCACCCTAAAACATAATTGGTGCTCAGTCGTCAGACCAACAGCATGGCGGCCATATTGATTTTTATTTCACACGCCACTTTAACTTCTTATTTTCCATTGAGAACTTGTCCTAGGGTTTTGGGCCTAGATCAGTCTAACATACATTTTCCTGATCAGGACGCATTGAAATTCAAGAAAAAACCAGTTTTTGGAGATATCTCTTAGGGTTTGCGCGTGACTTCCTGTCAAATATCGCCATCATTTCCTGTTTTTGTGCTTATCCCTCAGAGGCACTTGGACTGTGCCTACAGAGCCCAAATTGCCACCAATGATGGAAAATTGAATATTACACAAAATTGACCAGGGAGCACAGGACCACTAATAACTATACTACAGTTCACTTAAAAGTGTCCAGATTGTCCGATTGACACCAAATTTGGGGACATGATTCTTTGTTATATAAGATGCAAAAAAGTCAATGAGACCCATGGCCTATTTTTCACACTTTTGCCTCTAGAGGCCTCCAGAGCTCCCATTCATTGTCTATGGGACTCAGACTGTCTTCACACAAGGCTGCAATAAAAAACAACTAAAACCTGCAGGACAGCCACCAAACTCAATACAGTGACTCCTTTTAAGAGACATTAATGGGTCATAACCGTATTTTTCCTGAAACTAATAAACAGCCTCTACAGCGCCACCTTTTGGGTGAGGCCTATGGAGAGGGAGACGCATTTACTTTGGAGGAGGCCCATACAATTTGGCACAGTGATAGTACACATAAAAAGCACCCTAAAACATAATTGGTGCTCAGTCATAAAACCAACGAGAAGGCGGCCATATTGATTTTTATTTTAAACGCTACTTTAAGTTTTCGTTTTCCATTGAGAACTTGTCCTAGGGTTTTGGGCCTAGATCAGTCTTACATACACGCTCCTGATCAGGACGCATTGAAATTTTATAATAAACCACATTTTTGGCCTGTCTCATTCGGTTTAGTCATGACTTCCTGTCAGAATTCGCCTTCACTTCCTGTATCTTAAACTTATTCTCCAAGCCACAGGCATTGCCGTACAGAGCACAAACTGTAACCACAGATGCCGAATCAAATATTAAACAGAACAGACTCAGGAGCACATGAGCACTTTTCACTATAGCGCCCCCTGCTGGTCATGTAAAAGTACCAAAATTATCGGTTTTCCACGAAATCTTGGAATCTGATTTTAAGTGTCAAAAGCTGCAAATAAGTCAATTACATCGATGTCCTATTTTGGATCGTTTGCCCTGGGGGGCCACGCATATTCCTCATGCATTTCCTATGAGACATGTCATAAGTCTATGGAGAGGCCAAAATTATTTAGAGCAAAGTCAGTGAAACTCGGCAGACGCATTATTTAGAGCATTCCGATAGAAAAAGTCAATTACATCGAAGTCAGGTTTTGAGCGGATTTGCCACTTCTGGAGAGCAGTGCCCGCCAATGCACTCCTATAGGGACGCCACCCGGTGTGAGTGGGGGGAGGGGGGATCACGGAGGCCCGAGTGACGCTCAGAGGAGGAGGACGGGACACCGGGGCGGTTTGGGACCGGCCGAGGCCGCGTGGGAAGGCGGTCGCGTGCGGGGCGAGGGCCATCATCGCCGCTTTGCGGCTTTAATTGGCCCGAGCCAGTAAACTGGCGAGGGACATTGTTCTTCGTCCGTTTATTGCTTATTCTTATTATACTTGTCGTTTTCATACTCTTCGCGCCCCTTTTTGACCCAGTAAACATGCACGAAAAGTCTTCAATGGGGGTATAGTCGCGATCGGCCCGGAAAAAAATTTCGTATTTCGCGCGTCTCGAGAGCGTCCGACCCGAACCGAACGAACAGCACCGGCCCGAATCGGACCCCTATGGGAAATGGGACGAGCAAATTTTGCCCGACGCGCACGAAACTCGGAACAGTGATAGAGAACAGTGAACCGAGCAAAACATGACATTGGAGCGCGGCCCTCGGACCAAGCGCACGGCGGCCATATTGGACCGAAGTCGCCACGCCAGTTTGACTTTTTTGAGCTCCGATGAGTCCTAGGGTTTTGCCGACATGGGTCTGGCATACATTTATGCGATCTACACGGATTGAAATTCAATAGTTATCCACTTTTTATTCGGATATCTCAAATGGTCTCGCCGTGGCTCGCCATCGAAGAACGCCGTTTCCTGTTTTTCCGATCGCATGTCATGGCTACACGCTTGGACTGACAGAGCTATAATTTCAGTCACGAGGGCGTAATTATGATCTGAATGTAATGCATTAAGAAAAATAGTACTTTTTGTAATAAAAGTACTCGCTAGCGCCCCTACCTATTAAGTCAAACATCGACTTTGTCCGATTTGGACGAAACTTGGGGAATATGTCCAGTGCAGGGCGCCATGAAAAAATGAATTAGTGATATGGTGCATTTATCACCGTTGGCCACCAGGGGCGCAAAGAGTGCTCACCAAATCATTTCAATAGCTCCTGCACGCACATGCATACTCCGATCGACATGAAATTTGAAACACTCGTAAACGTAAAGCTGCTTAATCCATTTATATGCGCACAATAACAATCAACCCTACGGCGCCACCTGTAGGAGCGCACTAAATTACAATGGGGAGAAAAACAATTACTTTGACTTTTATTAGTGAAAATTTGCAGACAATTCCTAGACGGCCTCCTGATCAGAAAAGCCAATGAGACCCATAGCCTATTTTTCACACTTTTGCCTCTAGAGGCCTCCAGAGCTCCTATTCATTGTCTATGGGACTCAGACTGTTTTCACACAAGGCTGCAATAAAAACAACTAAAACCTGCAGGACAGCCACCAAACTCAATACAGTGACTCCTTTTAAGGGACATTAATGGGTCATAACCGTATGTTTACTGAAAGCAATAAACAGCCTCTACAGCGCCACCTGTTGGGTGAGGCCTATGGAGAGGGAGACACATTTACTTTGGAGGAGGCCCATAAAATTTGGCAGAGTGATAGTACACATAAAAAGCACCCTAAAACATAATTGGTGCTCAGTCGTCAGACCAACAGCATGGCGGCCATATTGATTTTTATTTCACACGCCACTTTAACTTCTTATTTTCCATTGAGAACTTGTCCTAGGGTTTTGGGCCTAGATCAGTCTAACATACATTTTCCTGATCAGGACGCATTGAAATTCAAGAAAAAACCAGTTTTTGGAGATATCTCTTAGGGTTTGCGCGTGACTTCCTTTCAAATATCGCCATCATTTCCTGTTTTTGTGCTTATCCCTCAGAGGCACTTGGACTGTGCCTACAGAGCCCAAATTGCCACCAATGATGGAAAATTGAATATTACACAAAATTGACCAGGGAGCACAGGACCACTAATAACTATAGCGCCCCTACAGTTCACTTAAAAGTGTCCAGATTGTCCGATTGACACCAAATTTGGGGACATGATTCTTTGCTATATAAGATGCAAAAAAGTCAATGAGACCCATGGCCTATTTTTCACACTTTTGCCTCTAGAGGCCTCCAGAGCTCCCATTCATTGTCTATGGGACTCAGACTGTTTTCACACAAGGCTGCAATAAAAAACAACTAAAACCTGCAGGACAGCCACCAAACTCAATACAGTGACTCCTTTTAAGAGAAATTAATGGGTCATAACCGTATTTTTCCTGAAACTAATAAACAGCCTCTACAGCGCCACCTTTTGGGTGAGGCCTATGGAGAGGGAGACGCATTTACTTTGGAGGAGGCCCATACAATTTGGCACAGTGATAGTACACATAAAAAGCACCCTAAAACATAATTGGTGCTCAGTCATAAAACCAACGAACCTGGCGGCCATATTGATTTTTATTTTAAACGCCACTTTAAGTTTTATTTTCCATTGAGAACTTGTCCTAGGGTTTTGGGCCTAGATCAGTCTAACATACATTTTCCTGATCAGGACGCATTGAAATTCAATAAAAAAACAACTTTTGGAGATATCTCTTAGGGTTTGCGCGTGACTTCCTGTCAAATATCGCCATCATTTCCTGTTTTTGTGCTTATCCCTCAGAGGCACTTGGACTGTGCCTACAGAGCCCAAATTGCCACCAATGATGGAAAATTGAATATTACACAAAATTGACCAGGGAGCACAGGACCACTAATAACTATAGCGCCCCTACAGTTCACTTAAAAGTGTCCAGATTGTCCGATTGACACCAAATTTGGGGACATGATTCTTTGCTATATAAGATGCAAAAAAGTCAATGAGACCCATGGCCTATTTTTCACACTTTTGCCTCTAGAGGCCTCCAGAGCTCCCATTCATTGTCTATGGGACTCAGACTGTTTTCACACAAGGCTGCAATAAAAAACAACTAAAACCTGCAGGACAGCCACCAAACTCAATACAGTGACTCCTTTTAAGAGAAATTAATGGGTCATAACCGTATTTTTCCTGAAACTAATAAACAGCCTCTACAGCGCCACCTTTTGGGTGAGGCCTATGGAGAGGGAGACGCATTTACTTTGGAGGAGGCCCATACAATTTGGCACAGTGATAGTACACATAAAAAGCACCCTAAAACATAATTGGTGCTCAGTCATAAAACCAACGAGAAGGCGGCCATATTGATTTTTATTTTAAACGCTACTTTAAGTTTTCGTTTTCCATTGAGAACTTGTCCTAGGTTTTTGGACTAAGATCAGTCTTACATACACGCTCCTGATCAGGACGCATTGAAATTTTATAATAAACCACATTTTTGGCCTGTCTCATTCGGTTTAGTCATGACTTCCTGTCAGAATTCGCCTTCACTTCCTGTATCTTAAACTTATTCTCCAAGCCACAGGCATTGCCGTACAGAGCACAAACTGTAACCACAGATGCCGAATCAAATATTAAACAGAACAGACTCAGGAGCACATGAGCACTTTTCACTATAGCGCCCCCTGCTGGTCATGTAAAAGTACCAAAATTATCGGTTTTCCACGAAATCTTGGAATCTGATTTTAAGTGTCAAAAGCTGCAAATAAGTCAATTACATCGATGTCCTATTTTGGATCGTTTGCCCTGGGGGGCCACGCATATTCCTCATGCATTTCCTATGAGACATGTCATAAGTCTATGGAGAGGCCAAAATTATTTAGAGCAAAGTCAGTGAAACTCGGCAGACGCATTATTTAGAGCATTCCGATAGAAAAAGTCAATTACATCGAAGTCAGGTTTTGAGCGGATTTGCCACTTCTGGAGAGCAGTGCCCGCCAATGCACTCCTATAGGGACGCCACCCGGTGTGAGTGGGGGGAGGGGGGATCACGGAGGCCCGAGTGACGCTCAGTGGAGGAGGAGGGGACACCGGGCGGTTTGGGACCGGCCGAGGCGCGTGGGAAGGCGGTCGCGTGCGGGCGAGGTTATCATCGCCGCTGCGGCTTTAAGTTAACATTGATGTTCGTTAAACCAGGAGACACTGTGAATATACAAACGCGATTTTCACCCTCTGAACGTTAACGAAAAGTCCCACATGCTCGGATAGGAACGACCGGCCCGGCGAACACTTTGATAAAATGTCCATCGCGACAACGTCTGACCCGACCCGAACCAACAGCGCCAGCCAGAACCGAGCCCCTATGGGAGAAGGGACATGCACATTTTGACCTGGCCTCATGAAATTCGGAGCAGTGATAGAGCGCCCTGAGACAAGTCAAAAATTACATTACGGCGCCGGCCTATTATGCTCGTGCAGTCGGCCATTTTGGATCATATTTCACACGCCACTTAAACTTTGTCTCTTTGTTAACAAACTTGCCGGAGGTTTTAGGCCCTACATCATTTTGACAGATACGTTCCTGGTCTAATAATATTGACATTAAATACTAATCCAATTTATGATAGCATTTACGGTTTAGATGTGGCTCACCATCGCAAATCGCCTTCAATTCCTATGTCTTTCAATAACTCTTCCAGCCACAGGTATTGCCGTACAGAGCACAAAGTGTAGTCACAGATGTGGAATCAAATATTAAACAGAACAGACTCAGGAGCACATGAACACATTTCACTATAGCGCCCCCCTGCTGGTCATGTGCTGGTCTGATTGCCACCAAATCTTGACATTTTAAGCACCAAAAGCTGCAAAAAAAAGGTTATTACATTGATGTCCTATTTTGTATTGTTTTGACTCTGGGAGCACACATATCCCCCATTCATTTCCTATGACACATTTCACAAGTCTATGGAGAGCCCTAAATTATTTCGAGCAAAGTCAGTGAAACTTGGCAGATGCATTATTTAGAGCATTTTGATCGAATAAGTTAATTACATCGAAGCCGTGATTTGGACGGTTTCGCCACTTTAGGAGAGCAGCGCCCACCAATGCACTTCTATAGGGAGGCCACCCGGTGTGAGCGGGGGGAGGGGGGGCACGGGGGCCCGGGTGACGCTCAGAGGAGGAGGACGGTACCCTGGGGCGGTTTGGGACCGGCCGAGGCCGCGTGGGAAGGCGGTCGCGTGCGGGGCGAGGGCCATCATCGCCGCTTTGCGGCTTTAATTGGCCCGAGCCAGTAAACTGGCGAGGGACATTGTGTTTCGTCCGTTTATTGCTTATTCTTATTATACTTGTCGTTTTCATACTCTTCGCGACCCATTTTGACCCACTAAACATGCACGAAAAGTCTTCACATAGGGTATAGTCGCGATCGCCCGGAAAAAATTTGATAATTCGCGCGTCTCGAGCATCCGACCCGAACCAAACGAGCAGCACCGCCCGAATCGACCCTATGTGAAATGGTACGAGCAAATTTTGCACGACGAGCACGAAACTGGTAGCAGTGATAGAGAACAGTGATCCGAGCAAAACATGACATTGAGCGCGGCCCTCGGACCAGCGCCACGGCGGCCATATTGGACCAAGTCGCCACGCCAGTTTGACTTTTTTTTTGAGCTCCGATGAGTCCTAGGGTTTTGGTCCGACATGGGTCTGGCATACACGTAGTCGATCTACACGGATTGAAATTCAATAGTTATCCACTTTTTTTCGGATATCTCAAATGGTCTCGCCGTGGCTCGCCATCGAAGAACGCCTTCGTTTCCTGTTTTTACGATCGCATGTCACGGCTACACGCTTGGACTGAGAGAGCTGTAATTTCAGTCACGAGTGCGTAATTATGGTCTGAATGTAATGCATTAATAAAAATAAATAAAAAGTACTCGCTAACGCCCCCTAGCTATTAAGTCAAACATCGACTTTGTCCGATTTGGACGAAACTTGGGGAATATGTCCAGTGCAGGGCGCCATGAAAAACTGAATTAGTGATATGGTGCATTTATCACCGTTGGT